>CAEFZY010065072.1:0-59214 GCA_903066815.1 Brachyrhaphis roseni | reverse complement strand
AAAAAATGCATAAATAAGCCGCATCTTTGTATAAGCCGCAGGGTTGAAAGCGTGTGACAAAAGTCGCGGCTTATAGTCAGGAAATTACGGTAGTAGACTTCACAAAGCATTTTAAAAGAGCAATTAAAGAAGCTTTTTTTACTGGATTTGTTTGTTTTTCAGTTCAACTGTTCAGTAGACAGTATATCTCACATTGATGGTGAAATGATTCATCATGGTCTGATGGGCTAACATAAAAAAAAACCTAAAAAAAAAACTGGTATTTTCACAGGAGGCTATAGACTTTTGAGCTCCATTGTAGGCATATAGATATTAACTGGTCAGTCAATTATGATAATTGGTTTTAAATAACCTTTGTATTTCATCTTTGGCTTAGTGTCAGAAGGGATTCTATACCCCCCAAACAACAATCTATCAAGCCAAAGGCTTAAGCGTTGTTGCTGATGTGGTTGCAGAAAACAGCAAGGCAACCTGTGTCTAACTAAATAATCAAGATTCCCAGTCTTTTGGACTGAATGTGTCCTCACTGTGATTCTTTCTTTTTCACTAAGTATTTTTGATGGAATATGATGTGCAGTCGTGACGAGGGAGGAGATGGATCTGTGGTGAGAAAGCTTTCCTTGGTAATGGGACTGATCTCTAAGAGCTTTTATCATATCTATTTCCCAGAACAGACTACAAGGAAAGCTTTTGTGTCAAACAATTAACAGTTTCTCCAGCATTATCACAGTTCTTCAATAATGTCTCCAAGAACATTTCTGGTCAGTCAATGCACAATATGTAGACAAGACTAATGGCCAATTTGATATAGTGAATGTCTTTTTTTGTTTGTTTTTAATTATTATTCCCATTGCACAATTTGGTCAATAACTAGACGCTTTAAAAAGTTTCCTACAAAAATCTTCATATGGTTTGTTGAATCAGCTGAATTGCTCTATGAAAGACATTAATAAAATAAATGTGAAGTTCTACTACAAAACCGAATCAACGCAGAGCAAGATTTATGAATGCAGGCAGTTGTAGGGAGTGTACCTGACTCCATGCAAGCTGTATGAGGTTTTGGGAAAAAACAAAAAAAGAGTTATGAATCATTTTCATGTGGAAAAAGCCATGAATAAAACAGAGTTGGCTTCCACTGAGTCATATGGCTCCTCTGGTCAGCAGACTGGATCTGCAATTTGCTGCCAAGATGGACAAAGGTGCCATGTTACGATGATTGCCTGCTCCTCTAATGTTCTGAAATGCGTCCCATCATAAGTCTCTATTTCAGCTAACACATTCTTTCATGCAGTAGCACACCTGCTGTGTCACGTGTTGAATGGTCTGTTGCATCTTATATGTCACACCTCAGAAACACACACACGCACACGCCTGGATTCAACAGACACCTTGGATCTGGAAGTGCAGAAAGTCATCAAGTCCTTGGCACTTGCAAAAATAATTTCCCCCATAAAACTTCACGCAGTCATGCTCACTGTCTATCCAATCGCGATAAGAACCGTCGGGGATAATGGCCTTGTTAATGAAGTGAGACCTGGTTGTGACCAGCAGCTGAAGCAGCTGATGACTATCAGTGGCTGGATCCGTCGGCGGTGCAGTAATAATGTCACATGGAGGTTTGTTGTGGAGTATTCAACCATGCTTCCCCAATCAACTTTATGCCTGTTTTTTTTTTTTTTTTGCTTACAAGGATCTAAAACTATTCATTCTCCTTAAACATTTCAGATTTGTCACACTACAGCCAGTAATGCCAACATATTTTAATTGGATTATGTAGTTATGTAAAGATCAAAACATATTAATACAAATTTGCTTTTTCCTAATAAAAATCTGAAAAGTCTGGTGTGCTTTGTATTTTTCCTCTTTTCCTCCAAACACACTAAATAAATCTACTGCAACTAATTGCCTTCAGAAATCCCTCCACTAGTCTATACAATCTACCTGTCAAAAAGTAAATTTTTGCATGAATACCCATGATTTTTAAGATCTTGCAGGTTTGTTAGGAAACATAAGCAGACATGAATGTCTAGGAACATAACTGACAGGTAAATAAATAAGTTTTTAAAGTTTAAAGAAAGATTAAATTATAAAGCAACATCCAAAGCTATGAACCTGTGGCAAAGCTCTGTTCAATCTATTGTGTCGAAATGGAGTTTCGCACAACTACAAACCTACTCATCCATGGACATTACCCTGAGCTGAGAAGGAGAACATTAATCAGAGAAGCAGACAAGAGGCCAATTGTAACTTTGGAGGATCTGCAGGTAGACTAAAGTCTTGATTCTGGACTGAATTTTCACCACTACGCTTTCCAGAATATTTTTAAGCAAAATTTGCAAACCCTCAAGTCCTTCCTCTTTACAAATATGTATAACATTGAGTTTGCCTTTTACATAAAATCCCAATAAAACACATGAAGGTTTGTGGTATTTGTACTGTGTTTGTAAAATTTGAAAAACACGATTACGTGTGACAAATACCTAATGGGCGTGTTCCTGTCAGGACGTGGATCTAATCTGTGACTGGATGCAACAGATCTCCAAACCTCTTCCTGTAATCAGCAACAAAGCATCATTCAGCGGCTTGCGTTAATGACGGCTTTTATGTAGAGTACAACAAATTACAGCATTCAGCTGTACTAGAAGAACCTGGCAAGGGCTCCTGACCATTAGCAAGCTTGTCAAAGTCACATAAAAAGTATTTAACCCTAATCATTAGGAAACAACCACAGAGAAGACATTACGTCTCTTAGAAGCCAGCAATTTGATGGCATGTGACAGTGCACATCACTCTATAATGTGTTGATTATTTCAAGCACAATAACTGAAGTTCATTACATGTCTTTAACCTTCAGCACGCTTACAGAACTCTTTTCAGCGCTGGACATCAGGAAAAGTTAAGGGAGAGTTTGTCATGAAAAAAGTCAATTAGTGCATTCATTAAAGCTAGGCTATGGGCAGATCTTACATCCAGCCATAAAAAGCCTTCAGCTGTGTCATAGTGTCATATAATCAGTTTGCATTAAATTAGGCCAAGGCTAATGTCACCCCAGCTGCAACATGGTGGCTAATTACTGTCATCCTTTCATCCCACAGAGATGGGAGGACACGCAGAGGGTCAGCAAAAACAGTTATTACTTTTCAAGGAAAGCGTTCATCCGTCTGTCCACCAGTCCATCCGTTTTTGCTCTGATAAGACGTGCGTTTGCACCCACTCCTTACTCTCATCTATCACAAATGCTTCAAGCATTATGTCCATTACGTGTCATCCAAAAACAGGCATGGACACATCATTCGCCAAATGTTCTGCAGTTTCCGTCTGACAGAAGAAGTGTAGGAAATCAGAAGAGGAGATATTGCAACAAGGAGGGGGGGAAGAAGGTTGTAGAAATAAAGACAGAAAAGGAAGAGTAAAGAGGACGAGATATGCATATGCTCATGAAGTCCACATTAATCAAAGAGCTGTCTTGCACGTCCGATGTGACAAATGAAAGAGAATAATGGATTCTTGGCAGAGGAAGATGTGGCGTAGTGTCGTCATCATACTGTAATAGTTTCTCCACCTTTTCAAATTTAGCTGATATCAAATTAATATCGGCTAAAGAAGCCTACTCCAAGTCTGTGTGGTCTTTCTCCAGACCTAAATAACATCATTGGGTATTGTGTGAGCTTATTGAGTGTCAGCTTATTTGCCAGTCCTCATTGCAATGGGTGTCTAACAAACTGTAACTGAATAATAAAAACAAAGCAACAGTTTTTTTTTTAATTTCATTTAATTCTCAGGAAGCATGCAATAATGGGTCTCAAAAAGTCTGAATGAAAAAAATTACTTTGAAATAATCAAGGTTTCTAAATAATAAAATGATTTGGACAAGATTGGAAGTGAAAAGTTTAAATAAAAATTCATTTATGATATTTATCTAAAATGACTCGTGATACTTTTACTTTGTAAAAGTTTGTTCTTCATGTGCTAATGGATCAGAAGTTACAATATAACTATTTTTATTAATAAACAGAAAGCAATCAAGATTATTTTGAAAGTCATCTCTTACAAACATGACAATATTTTTTTGAATAACACCCCTCATGGTGAAAACCAGGACAGTACTACAAATAAGTGCATAAAACGTGACCTATCTAAGTTGTTTTTGCTTTTCTGTCACACACTTAAATATGTAAGATCATGAAAAAACAGTACAGTTTTCAGACAATAATTTAATTTACAAGAGATTTTAAGCACCGGGACTTAAGACCAAAACCTGCATTTTATTTTTTGGAGTTGTTCAGAGGTTGGATTTGTTGGTATTATTTGGATAATTTTAATTTGGGAATTCAAAAAAATCTTAGAAATGACTTTGTAACTGTTTCCAGATGTCATTGGCTTTGTATAAATTATTTGGTCTCAGACGATATGCTACTCTTTGAGATCTTAGTTTCCTTAGTGCTGTCAGACATGATCTATTTAGAAGACTTCCTGATTCTACAGGTTTGACAATAATGAGTATGATGAGGAGAGTAAATTTCAACTCTGCTTTAAAAAAAAAAATAAAATAAATCCTGAATTAAAAACAAGGTCATATTGGTTTGGATAGAATTTTGTCCCCACAGTAAATAACATATTTATTTGAAAATATTGGTTTGCATTTTATTTGATTGTTTTTCCTATTAAAATTTGTTAGATGAACTAACACATTTAATTTTGATATAACAGCAATACCAAAAGAAATCTGAAATGCTTTTCACAGCACTCTAAGTCATTAGAGTCCTCTGATGAGAAATGAGCTGGAAATGAGGTCCTACCAATAATACTGGATATATAATAACAGATAAAAGCCATTCAGAGTCCTGGCAACCATTATAAGTGGAGGCGGATATCAATTTCATTTCTGCTAATTTGCTAATATTAACAGCAAAGTTTACTCAGTTTGTAAAAAATACGTAAGCTATTAAGTATTTGAAGTTTTAATAATCATATGCTAGGTCTGTCAGCTTACAAGGTGAGTAATAAAAGTTAGATATTGGTTGAATACATCTCACTGACTAAAACACAAACACCAAAGGATTTTTTTCTTTTCTTTTGTCATCTAGAAGTACTCTTTCAGACAGTACAAGCAGCAGATTGTTTTTCCTGGTCTTGAATTTAGTTTTACACAGAAACATTTCATACAAACATTCATTTCTATGCCCAGCACTGTTGGCTGGAACCCAACTCAGCTTGCAAATAAGGAGCTGGCAGTCTATCTAAGGTTAGCACAGAGATAGCCATGCTGCTCATGCTCACACCTGAGAGCAAATTGGAGTTACTAATACAATTACCATGCATATTTTTTGCCAATTAGAGGAAGTGAGGCAGTCCGGAGGCAAAAGAACAAAATGAATCTCCACACAGAACAATTCAACTAACAAATAAGGTAAACAAACTGTGTCTAAGGTCTATATCAAATACCCTGAGGGGTATTTAAACATAGATTATTTAGTTAGGAATATATCTAAGTTTGCCATAAAATTCAATTTATTACATTTTCAGACATTTTCTCAGACTGTAGGAAATGTATTATCCTACCGATGATACTGGACTTAGTATTATCAAGTCACTCCTGTGAAGTCAAACAACTTAACAGGAGTCCAGTCAAAAACAGTTCTTTACTTTTTCAGTATACATTTCAAGCTAATGGATATAGATTCAAAAAGAAGTGAGACAGATTCAGGAAAAACAAAACAATTAAAAAAGGCTCTATTGTAGGGCATGTGGAGTAAAATGTCATTGAGTGATTTTTAAAGGGGGTCTTAGTTTTTCAGCAGCAAATGCAGCACATAATAGTTGGTCCTGGTGTCCAACTATTTTAAGGTCAAGCACTTCACTATATTGTCTCTAGCTTCTCCTTGGAGATTTTGAGGAAATTGCATGAGAGAAAAAAAACAAAACAACAACAAACAAACCAAAAAGAAAAAAAACTGTCAAAGCTAATAACATCGAAACAAGACGAAAAGTACCTGAAAGTCAAATTCTTTTAAAATGAAGAGGAAAATCCAGCAGACACATGACACAGGATCAGAGAGTAGAAGCACTTTTCAGTTGATCATTTATGGCAGCTTTTGAGCAAATCCTTCAAGTAAATGAACTGAAAGAAAATGATGCCCCTGTCATGCCCTGAAATAATCTGGATTCAAATCGCATTCTTTGCTAAGTTTTCACTGTGGGCAGATTGCACACCTCTTCTGGAGTCTGGAGACTTTTTTAAGTCTGAATAATGAAAAGGTCAGTGGATAGCGGCAGAGCATGAAGTAAAATTAATTTCTTACTAAGTATGGTGTTAGACTAACAATTACCCTTTAGTGTCCAAAAAAACCCTTGAAACACCACAAAACAACATGTTCAAGGAACTCTGGACTTTACAATCATATTGTAGATTTTACAAGTTTGCATGAAATGGAAAGGAGTTACAATTCATTTTGTTAAAATAATATTGTTACAAGATAATGTTTAAATGCATCTGCTTTAATATGTTAGTATTGACTGGAAGTTTTTAGGTAAAATATGTATCTAAAGTTATTGTTTAGCTAGCTGCTAATCTTTAAATTGCTGCTCACATTGCGTGCCAACATTTAGCACCGATTTCTATGCGAAATAAATTCACAATACTTGTATACAAGCTAAGAGCAAAAAAGTAAGATAGATATGGAGTAATTTGTCAAGAGTATGTGAATACATTTGCTACAAGAAAATCAATATTTAATTTGTTCCTCTTTACCTTCACATGCTAAAGCAATTATAGTATAGCAGACACATGGAACTGCAATCTCTCCTCACCATACAACTCATCCACCTTTGTTCATAATTGATGGTCTCCATCAATTGGAAAATTGAAGAGAATACAAACATAGTATGGTGTAGTAAATGAGCTTGAAGTTCATGGAACAACAAAGAGACATAGGGGGAAGAACAACATTGCAGGCTTTTGTGAGAAGAGAAAAAGAGAGATTTAACTTTAGCCACATGATGAGTTCACAGCTTTAGATTACACCCTTTGGGTGTCTTTAGTTGAAATGTCAGGATTTTATGAGCTTTGGCAACATAAGATAAGTGTTTGTCTGCCATACAGAATGTGATCATGAAACAGATAAAATATATATATTTTATATATTATATTTTAATATATATTTTACCATTTCATATAGTGTTCACAAATCCAATACATACCATGATTATTCTCTATGGAAAATATTGTTGGAGGTTTCACATGTTTCTGTATGAAGATGTGGGTGTACACATATCTGTCCAGATATCAGAGTGTTTGCCAAGGATATGTAATATAGTTACTGTTCTCTGTGAAGTAAATACAAGAGATGGAAACAATGAGAAAAACAGCCTCTTAAGCTGCCCGGACCAATTTACCGAAAAACATATTAATACTCCAAGTCCGAAAAACAACAAAAGAAAACAAATCCTTACTTTCCTCTTTTTAAATGCTGATCCTTAGTGGTTGTTGCCTTACGATTTACAAGAAGAGAGAAGAAAAATAATTTAATAGGCCACAGTGATGGTCCAAATGCCTCAAAGTAAATAGTTATGCACATCCCCATAGCTTACCTCTGAGTGCTTCCTCAGTCCCACAGAAGTCCATTAGCTTGTCATTCGCTTTCTTTACAGTCATTCAGCTTTTGCACATGGCCCATGGCAGTATGCAGCAGCTTGCTCCACATGAATAACAATATCTGATTATTCAGACCGAAGCCAAGTGACTCAGCTGTCTCTACTGTATTCATCACCTCATCTCTCCTCCTGTTTTCCTTCTTCTTTCCCTTGCAATTCAGTAAAATCACTTTTCTTTTTCCTCATATTTTTCCCTTTTATTAATCTCACCGGTTTTGGTTCACATCTTTCATTTCTCAGGCATTTCTCTGGCATTTGTTTCTCTAGTTTGTTGTTCATCTATGCATGTGTGTGCGTGTGTTTGTTCTCCTATAAAGCGGAAAGGCTAACTTTGCCAACGGCCATACGGGTTGCTGCTGTGTGGGAGGGACCCCAGAAGGATGAGGGGGAGTCTGACACATTCACAGGACAGGTAGAGCACAGTCAAGTCAATCCTGCTGTCAAGATACAAAGAATAAAGCTGAAAAAGAGTGCGGGTGGGGACAGCTCAAACAGTTTCTATCTTAAGATACAATTTCCCACCAGTTGGACATATTTAGATCAAACAGGTTAGATCTAAGAAGCAAATATTATTCCTTAGTAGTAAAGCTCAATAAGGAAAAGGCAACAGATAGAACTTAAAAAAAAAAAAACACCTTGTAATGTATGCTGGGTTATTTAAAAAGCCTAAATTTGAAAAAAATATAAATAAGGTCCTTTTATGTTTAAGTACATGTTTTTATTTTGATCCACTCCTATTGTGAATAGTGCATATTTATTGGGATGAAGAGTATGAAAATTAGAGTTCAGGTATAGGTGGGGGTTTGCCAGTTTTGCAATGATGTCACAACCTTGTTTAATTTGTTTGAAAACTGTATTTTTTTTATATTCCAGGTACAACTGACCACATGAGAATATTTTTCAATATGCAAAGATGCTCCTAAGTGATCAGATAATTATTAACAAAATTAATTAGAAAGCAGGGTATGCCACTAGTTTCAAGAATCCAGCATGCTTTCTTCATCAGCAAAGATAGCACAGCGTAGTGCGAGATGTTATTGGGTCACTACAGTGTTATTCAAGTTCAAGGTTCCTGTAAGTTGCCCCTTTCAAAATTTATTTTTCATGTGAATATGGAAATTTGAAATTAATTTAGTTCAATTTATATGGCACTAATTCACAAAGCATACTGTCTTAAGGCACTAGAGGAAAAAGTTAATTCATTGGCATCATACACACCAATTCCAATACCTTCTGAACTTATCCTAGTTATCAGTTTAGAAGCATCATGCTTTCCTATACCATTCACCATAGTTTGATGGGGGAATGAGAGTTCTTTTTCTTCTTCTTCAGACACCTCACTGCAGATTGTTTTTGGCTTTCTAAAAAAAACAATAAAACTATGTTTTTCTCTGTAGAAAAATATTCCAGAACAGTTGGCTGTCACTGCCAGCTCAGGTAAGAAAAACACTTCAGTTTGTGTCTGCCAGATAAACACAAATTAGCAGCAGCAGGGAAAATTTTGATTTGCATTTGAAGTAAATACAGCTCTGACAGCTGTAAAGTTATGAGTGAAAAGTAGAGACATGAGAGGGAGGGTTTTTATGTGTTTTTTTTAAACTTGTTTTTCTTTATGGTTTTGTTTGCTCAGCTGAATACCTCTTTACTTAGACAATAAATTTGTTATACTTCCTTCTTATAAAATAAAAAAATCCTGGCAATGATATACCAAGAAGCTCCATTAAGATACACATTAAGGTACAGGAAGCACACATATCTCTGAGACTGTTCCATAGTAAAGGATATATCTAAGTTTTAACACATGTCTAACAACATCACTTATCTACCTGATTACTAAAGGTATTTGCTTTGACATTTTTTCTTGTCAAAGCAAAGTTTGTCCTGTGAGGCTATATAAAGTAGCACAGTAAGTGTAAGCTACTGAATGTGAGTGCTGAAGTTTGGCATCCTTAATCCATACTCATTTTGAAGTGAGAAAGGAAGTTGTTCTTTAATATATAATAAAAAATAATTTGTCACACATTGTCACAGAATATAGAATAAAATCAAAGGTAGCTTTTGATTGCACAATTATAAATAAAAGGTAAAGATTGTCTTTCATTTCATATTCAGTTGGGTACATTAGCTGGAACCTTTTAACTGAACTGGGAGTTTGCATTCAAGAGAAAACGCATCACAGAAAACTGCAGAACTATCAAGGTGAGGGCGAAATGCAACTACGAAGTTGAGCTTTTCAACAGAACCCAGCCAACTCTACATCAAACACTTGTGTCCTTTTCTTTGCCTTTCAATGCCACCCTTTCCCTTTTTATAATCTGTCACTTTCCGTTGCCTAAGGACACCTCTCTTTCGTTTTCCCTACATCAGCTAGTTTTTATTTCCATTGATGAAATGTAACCTTCTCATTCCATATTGTCGTGCTGTGAGGTAAGAAAGCCTCAATATTAGCATAAATGCAAGGACAGATAATCCCTCCTACCCTTTCAATGCAGACCCGTCCTCTGTGCATTTCTCCCTACAGGGCAGCTTTTCCCTAAGGCACCTTTCAACATAAAGTGTCTTTCACTTCACCTCCTCTGTAGCAGCAGGCCTGTCCACCTGAACCATAAAGATTTAGCAGAGATGATGGAGCACTGCCTTGGGATGATGGATACTGCAGGAATCGCTGTGCTATTAACACAGGAGGAAATGCAGCTGCAGAAACTGAAAGAGACAAGATACTCCAGGTGAGGAGTTTCCTAAAAGAGAGGAACTTCCAAATGCTGAGTCAGGATGGATCTAATTAATAAAGGTATAATAATAAAGACTACATGGCTAAATGTTGCCCTATGCTCCCTTGGGCACTGTTGGATAATTACCCTACTAATGAGAGTAAAGGGAGTTGTGAAAGGGAACTGTATCTCAAATCAGTGAAGAAAAAAATGTGAGTGAACTACAAATTTAATCACAACTAGAGTAGAGAGTACAGAGACAGAGGCCAAATTTAAAGGCATCAAATGCCATAGTCAAATTTATTTTAAATTGCATTCAATGTATACAGAATTTATATACTTATATAGCTACTTAATTGTGCTATAAAATGGAAAACAAAAAAAATATGTTAATTTAAGTAGTTTTTACATACTTTTGAAAAATTGTTTTTGTTTAGAATTTTAGAAAAGGTTCCATTGTTATTTAGATTCAACTTAATTACCTAGTGGTAAGAAAACCAACAGTGATCCAGTATTGATAAAATCCCATGTTGTGGCTCCACATACTGTAGCCCGGCAACACATCGAGTGCAAATCTCTGCATGTAGGTAAAACAGACGTAAAACCTAGAATAGCCCGGAAAAAACCTTTTGAATAGAAATTCATTATGTATGTAAGTGGATGCTTTATAAAATGATCTTTTTTGCAATAAAACATAAGTATTAAGACATTAACCTTGTAGTGTTATGAAGGTAACTGCAATTAGAGCACTTATAGTTTGCATTACTATTCTTCTGATTTACAAAGAATTGCCAAAACACCTTTTAATCAATAATAAAATATCTTCTCAAAACAGAAACAATAGCAGAGAAAAAAATACAAAAGATACATGAGTCAAATATCTTAAAAATACATTTGGGAAACCATTTTATTGTCATCAATCTTAACAGTAATGTGACAGACAAGCACAGCCTTCTTCTAAACCCCAAAATCCTGCTACAAGAGTCAATGGGCATTGCTTATTGAATAATCTGCCAGCTGAAATCAGTAGACCTGCAATTCCCCTGGAAAAGGCCATCAATAATGTAAAGGACTTGACAGGCGATGAGACAAGATGAGACAACAAGAAAACGCAATTCTTTTGCATTAACCATGAGAGGGTCTCCCCCCTTTGTTTTGCTTCAGTTATTTTTCATGGGAAATTCTAAAAAGACAGGATGGAAATCGATCCGGATTCTTCGGCCTCGCAGAAAGGCTGGGGATTGATTGGGGTGGAGAGGACAGACTGTAGCATAAAACCAAAGATTGGGCCAAGGGCCAAAAATGTGAGGGCTTCACATTCTCCACCGTCCAGAGGGCTGTAGGTGAGGCAAAGCACCTCCACCTTGTGCTCTGCATGTCTAACACGCTTGATCTGCCAAGTGCTCCTTTTAATTAACTATGCTACACTTCTGCATAATGGCCCCGACAACCTCCTCGTATCAGTTGTTCGATCGTGCGTACCATATTTTTATACGCTTTCATTACCTGAATGAATCCCATCACTGAAGCAAAAGACAACGCATAACTTTAATTTAACTTTTGGCAATGCCTACATTTAGTGTGTGCAGGCTAAGTCAGTGGCATTGTTGACCATAGTCTTGAACACATATGACACAAGCAAGTGTTACGAAGACAAACACTGCTGTTTACGCCATTTGTCGCACAGCGTTTCAGAGTTGCGTCTGCTTGGACATGCTCACCAACTGATGCGTGATGTGTTTTTTCCCCCCCTCTAATCACAATGGTGTATCACAGGAAGGAAGGAGAGACATAATTGCATGCTTTCTTTTAGACTCACTCCAATCCAGAGAGAAGTGTGAAAGTATCTGTTGTTGTCTTGGTTACATCTTCTTTCTTGTCTTTTCTGACTATAAATAACACTGAGGCAGAGGAAGCCCCAGTGGTGTGAGTCAACAGTTAGAACACAGTGTGAGGCATGAAATAGTTTGATTGAATGAGAAAATGTTTAAAAACATGGACTTTAACATTGTCTCCAAGCTAGATCCAAATAACAAAGGTTCATATTATCGAATCTGTCACTGCACTACCCAACATTCCTAAAGGCCAACACCGCCGTGTGTGTCAGAGAACAAAAATACAAGACAAATGACGCAGGAGCATGTGATTTCAGTGCTTTTGGTGGCGTGACCTTCTCTTGAGCTCAAGTTGAGAAATCTGGCACTGGAATAGACCTGATGTAAATTCCTGCGCATGGCAGGTGATCCAGGCTGGCGGATTAGATTTAACACAGAATTTTAACAGCATTTTGTATTTAGAAACTATGCTTGGAGAGTAGGCGGTGATAGTTCACTCTGTTGAACAGAAACTGCACCTGCTTTCTGGTAAATATGTGCAATGACACATAGCCAGTGTTGATCAAAATGTCCATAACAAGATTTTAAAGAGACAAAAAAATATTAAAATATTTAATTTCCGCAAAAATCTTGGGATAAAGTCCTCATCTTGAGGTTTGTGCTTTTCCTTGTTAAATAATGCAATAAATATGTGAAACAAATTGTAAACTGACACTTAGAGTACACTTTATCTACTTAATGGAAACAGAGTCCCCAAGTGGTCAGCACAGAGTGTGAAAGGCACGTGTGAATACTGCAACTACATGACCATACCGCAACTTTTCATCTTCAAGTGAGGCATGACAACCTTATGTCTCACGTTCTTACTCTTCTTATAGCAAATGACTCCTGAGTCTTGCTTAGGTTTTAAATCTAAGAAAGACCTTACATCATCCATGTATGGATAATATATGGTCACACAAAATATACATCATCTATGTATCAAACCCCCCTACTTGTAAAGCCGTTCTGCTTTTTTTCAAATTGGATTCACATCTCAGCACACAGGCACAACAGGAAGAAGTCAAACAAAGGGCAGTAGTCAGGAGAAATTTCCTCATAAACATTATCCTCACTTATTACGTGAAGGTGTTGTCAAATGATTTGTAGAAGCAGAGACAAAGATGCTAACCAAGGCCAGACTGCAAATGTTACTTAATCAACTAATATGTTAAGTGCTTCATGACATCATCTACCAACACAGTAGTTCCGTTTTCGTCTTCCACAAGGCTGGTTGATCAGATGAAAAGTCAGCAGTACAGCAATGTTGTGCCACATGTAGCCACTTAGAAAATTTAATGTCAACCTACTCTTTTTGTCAGCAGTGGGTTTCGTCTCAGAACTCTGCTAAATCTCATTTCTAATTTTTTTTTTTAAACTATTGATCTTAATTGAGGCAAGTGAGGTCTGCAGTGCACTGGATATTGTTGGGTTCAGCTGCGGCCGGATGAGCCCAAAGTGCCACTCCTTTCCAATGGTGGAAAGACCACCATTGTTTCAAGTTTTCTGCATTTGTGGATAATGACTCTCACTGTGGTTTGCTGCAGTCCTGGCCTGGTAAAAGCCAGTCCCTTGTATTACGCTTTGGTTTGTACAGAGAATCTGGGCTCTCAGCTGTTGAAAAACAATTAATTCCTGGAGTCATGGGTTCTGTTGAGGTTTGAAATTTCACCCAACCACTAATGTTTACCCATGACATATGTTATGCGACAGTTAAATGCAGGAAATTACCTGCAGTATAAACAACCATCCACCGTGAAGAGAAAAGCTGAACGAGGTGGCTGTTAATTTGAAAGCGTGACCAACACAGACAGATCAACTTTGTTTACTTCCACTGCTGCCATCGAAAAATCTCTAAAACTATAGGAAGACTATAATTCTAAAACAGCCCAGAAACTTCGTTATTCACATCTTCTCCTTCTGTTTCCCCACTGACCCTGTTGAAATTCTACCTTGGGAATCCAAGTGAATGACAGAAAGCCCAGACTGTGCTATATGTGAGATTTGAATGGAGCGGAAAGGCGCAGGAAAACAATGGCTAGGCTACAGGGATCCCAAAGACTTTTTTGTAAGCCTTTCTACACTGTCAGGCGTCAACAACGTAGATTATCATCGCTTTTTGAATTTCTTTAGATCAGCGGATGATGTTTTGCTTTTTGAGACATACAAGTTTACTTGATGTTGTCAGACGTTTCAGCATTTCAAAAAAGTTAAAATATATGTAATCTGTCAGACGGCAAACCCTTTTTGTTGGCTCTGCTGTGCTTTATGTGTTCATCACGCAAAGAACAGTGTTACTAAAAACACTGATGAATTCATTCATAACTGGAAGTAAAACTAACTCATTATAAAGAATGGTGAAAGTGTCTTGCAGTTTCACTTTTTTTAAAGTCACTATGCTTCATAAGAGGTTACTCGCTATTGTGCTTGTCAGCTTAGAAGCATACAGGACATCATATTACATGATGTTCCAGGATCACATGTGCAAAATGCAAAGCAGCAGCACAAACCACAGCGATTGCCGCATCCTGCAGACAGTACTCCCATCAGGCCCTCTGAGAGCGTTAACTGCCTGTCTTGGGATGGGCGGGTGATGTCACTGATGCTTTCCGGTGCAGTGCTCTTGTAATGGAGTCAATTTAGCTCCATGCTGAGCCATTTCGGCCCTCCCTTACCCCATGAAGGACACATTAGTGCCCCCCACTCTCCATTCTGCCGCCTAATTTCTTTTTTTTTCATGGCTCTTCCTTTGCTTTTCATGCAGCTCTAGTCTCCACATTTGCGCTTTAGTTTGTAGTGCAACAGTTTATTAGTTTGTACTCTGTCCCTCTCTTCCTCTACCACATCTTTTCTAGACTGATAATGGTAATGTGTTCATGTTGATATAAATGTAATTATATTACAGTGAAATAAAAGCTGCAGCAAAAAGCCTCGATTGAAGGCTCATTAGCGGGACATTCAGTCGTAATAGTGCTTATGAAAGGCATACAAAAACAAATCTAAAAGCGTATAAAAAAAGAGAAAAAAGCGTTTCCCAAATTCTCTCATGCCTGTAAATAAATATTAATTTCATTAAAAGGCAATCCTGATCCTGTAGCTACCTCTTCATGAGATAATTTACAGATTATCCCCACCTAACCTTGAAGTTTTTTTCCCCTCAAGTCTCTGCCCTCTGTCTAACACAGAGGGGATCAAATCATCTAGATGATAAAGGGACTTTTATACACTTGTTTGGCTGGGTTAAATGTGATTTGTAGCAGTAGAAGCTAAATTTGATGTACTTCAATCTGTGTTCATGCCAGATTAGCTCTGGCACACTGCCAAATCACTCTATAATTTGCCTTAAATTGCCTTAAAGTGTGACATCAGATTAGATGCTGTGCTGACGTTTATTTTTACCTCTGTGGGGTTATTTGGGGTTGAAGGGAAAACTATTTTAAAAAAGAGGCAACGAAATGTTCATAATATGATCATTTCTGCAATGCAGAAATACAAGATAAAAACAAACTGTGGCATGCTTATTTCAGTTTTTTCCGATACAACATTGTGTATTAGAGATGGACGCAGAAGAGATTTGCACTTGAAGTAAACATCTAATAATGCTAATTTTTTTCTGGAATATCTGCCAATAAAAACGCAATTGTTGCTGATGTTCCCATATTTAGATTAGGTCTACAAGAATGGAAAAGATGCATAGCGTTTTTTTTTTTAAAACAAGTATTTCTATCAAATTAAAGTAAAGTGGAATTTTTCACATTGTGCAACATGAAGAAAGGGTCTGAAGCCTCTTTTGAATGTAAATTCGAAAGAGGCATTTTTGCCCTCAGTCCAACTAAATAAAATCAGTTTATAGCTTCAAATGTTACATGACCTATTGAAAAACAACAATTTATAACTTTTTATATATATATATATATATATATATATAAAATAAGAAATTTGTTATCGTTAAACATCACCAACTTTTTTTTTCTTTTTGAATAAAAGAAAAGGATAAAGATTTTGCAAAAAAGGGTAAAATGCATTTCTTTAATTGGATGATATTTGTGGGAAATTAGATTAAAAAAGCACAGTCTCCAACTTAATGATGAGGAAAAACAAATCTAGAAATATTACTGGTATGTTTAGTGCCCTTCTGCTGCGTACATTAAGTTTACAAAGGCCTTAAAAAACTGCAAACTGCTAAAATCTGCTATTATATAGTATATATATATATTTTTAAAATAGTTGTTTCTCTATCATTATCAGAAAAAGTTAAGAGTCATTTTAAAAGGCTCAACTTCTGAGCTGCAAGTTACAGATCCAATTTATACTCAATGCAAACTGAGGTATGAACTATTGTAGTTTTTGTGAAACATGATCTTGCAAAAATAATGAATACGACGTATACCTTACATGTCCGAGCAGTATATCTGAAGGGTGTGTTTGCACAATACACAAGGCAGATTTCTTTTTCTCTGCTGGATAAAAAAGTAAGGAACAGTAGGTGGGTAAGTAGGTGGAAACATTTAAATGCCAAAAAAAGATAAACACATAGAAGCAGTGTGCTTAAAAGAAGTGTAGAGAATGGGAAATAGAAAAACTAAGGAAAAAAATCATGAGTAATTGTTTTTGGACTGTGATAAAGTTTTGAACCTGCAGATTTCAACGTTGCGTTCTTTACCATATCACGTTTTGACTGACGATCAAATAATCATCAGAAAGTCCAAAAAAACTGACAAGGTTAGTAATTATGTGTGAGCTGTGATTATGTATGTTTATTAACGTTATCTGTACATAATATTCATCTAACAACCAAACTGACTCAAATACTCAATTTGTTTTAAGTTGTGCCTACACAGCTTGTTGTTTATTACTTCTGTGAATCATACCCTGTTACATTTTCTGCACAATCAGCTAAATGCAAATATCTCACACAAGCACATGGGGCACAACTTAAGAGCTAAGCTTCAGTTTAGAAGAAGCCATAAAGGCTGGTCAGGCACAACAAAAATTAAGTCCAAACTAATACATTTGGGAAAAATCATACAGGGAAAAATCATGCACATCCTAAAAGTTGTAGGAGAAGCCAAAAGCAGAACATGTGCTTTGAGGTAGAGCTTGAACATGGTTGATCACTAACCATTTACCTTCATTTGCAGTGACTACCAGCACAACTTCATGTCATTTCATTGCAGTCGATAAAGACATAATTTAGAAAATCATTAAGAAATGAATTTGAAACATTTAGGAGTGGAATTGTGCCTTCCAATGCGTAGTTGCAGGGGAGGAATCTTAAACACTCTGTGAGGTATTCTGCTGCAGGGAAGGAGATGAGTTATCAGAAAAATCATATGGAGCCCTGTTCCAGGCGCAAGCGTAACCACTGGGAAGCTGTGTCTACCACTCATCTTTATAATGGGCTTTTATTCCTCCACCTGCTGCAGTTTGTTACACTGTCATAGTGCCGCTCTTCTCCCTCTCTCTCTGGCGCCAGCATTTCCCTCTTATTGCTCAATTTTTCTTTTCCTTAATTTTAGCCTCTCTCAATCTAAAGCCCCACTTCTATGTCTGCGAGCACTTTGTTGCAATTCAACTAAATGTTCTGTCTATCAATATTTCATATCAAACTACATCCCTCTTACTAACACCTCCTTGAAAATGGAGTTCTACTGGTGCTACCGGAAATAAATGAGAGCAAGGAGCAAATATGCAAAGTTTATAAGATTGGTGATTTCATTAGCGCACAATTCAAGGCAGAAGAAGGGAAATGTTAGTGCAGCAAAAGTTCATTTTAATCTAGAACGTAAGGGTTCAAGAATTAAGGGGAAATTTATTTGACATGTATCACTGATGTAGTTTTTAATGCATTTTTGTGAATGGTGAGCCATGTGTTCTCCAGAGCTACGTGCTTCGCATGGTGCTGTCCATGCAGTGTTCTACAGAGCTGCCTGCGGTGACCTGCAGTTTCCCTCCTACACAAGCACACACAGTTTACACACACATACAGCACATGCAGTGTGCATAAAATTAATCTTTAGGCTGTGGAGTCTGCGTCTTTTAGCATGAGGGCCTGAGGCAACAAGTAGAAAGATTCTTCTACTACAGTACAATGTCAGTTACTGCAGTTATTGAGGTTACATTATTTAAAGGAGGCAGAAATGTCAGCCTGTATTAACGGAAACACATCTGGTCATACACATATACAAGTCCTTAAGGACAAAGCAGTTTGAAATATTAGGCTATTACTGTTGCATTTACACAAAGCAGTTATATTACTGATAAGTCTGTGGCTATGGCAAATTTAGGGCAGCGGCTTAGGAGCTTTCAGATTTTAATAAGGCCGGAAAAGCTTGTTGCATCTGTAATATAGCGTTTAATAACAAGCTTCTCCTTTTCAGGGACTCTCAGTGTGGCTGAACCGTCTGCCAGCAGCTTATATTGCGGTGGTAAGATACAGACGGAAGCAACTCTTCCCTGCTTACTTCTCCACAGAATAAAGCACACTTATGAATGTGGATGGGATGGTGTTTTATCACCGGAACATGTGTGAAGCTGCAGAGACATCAGACACAACTTCTCTGTGTGCATCCATTACATAACACTGATTTATCAAGCTTTCAAAAAAAAAAAAGTTACAATTGAGAAGTTCAGGGAAATATAATTGATCTAAATCCAGTTGAAATGGGGCTTTGCATTCCAAAGGGCTTAAAACTATTGTGCGTAATAGAATAGTGACTGAGCTATGTGAGGATAAAAGATTAATTTGTGAATCCACTCTTGTTGTTTATAACTATGCTTTTGTATTAATTAGTTATACTTAAAGTTTATATGAACTCTTTGAACAAATGACAACTGTGTGATTTTTGAAAGATGAGATGCGGCGCAGAGATAGTGTCTTGAGTTTATTTTGAACGCAAATATTTGTAAAGACTCGACTTTGAATTGAAGTTGGAGACTCAAGTCTCAAGAAATCTTAACAAAATAATAAAAGTGAATAGATTTTATTATTTATTATTATTATTAAATAATAAATATTTTTTTTATTTATTTATTGTTTTATTGTTACTGCCATTCTACATGTCTACTTGTCAAACAATGTAAAGAAAGAAATAAAAACATCACTACTACTGGGAATGGTGGTTAAATTTTTCTTTCATTGTATATATGGTGATAAGGACAATTGTTTTCTTTGTAAAAAGAAATTATTGCAGCTGTTTTAAATTAATGGGAAAAAAAACAAAAAACATTTCATATCCAGCTCATGCTATTCTTTTCATCTACTTAGATTGCTTGTTTAGAATAGAAAAAGAGAAGCCTATTGCTCCAGATTAAGTTTTGAGCCTCCGCAATCCACCCCCACTGCCCCAATAAGCTTCTCCTTTGACCTCTATCGCAGTAACCAAACAGAAAAGCATTTAATGAGCCCGACTTTGGCCCTGTATAGCCTTAATCAGATATATGTCAGCAATTCTAATTGATTCTCCGTGCCGTCATGAGCTTGCGGTTGCAGGAATGACAGACAGGCGCTGCACGTTGCAGAGAGGACACTGCGTAGCCGGACTGTTAATTTCTGTCCTCAGACTTTGTGGTGTCGTCAAAGGGGATTAGGGTAACAGCACATCAGGTTGGAGGGTGTGTCTGTGTGTCAGATAGACAGGAGGTTGGGTTTATATCTCCCTTTGCCACAGTTAATCCTTTCAAGAAGACAGACTTGGGCTTTCAATTAGAAGAGACTAATATGCAGACTTTTTTTGCATCCAGTGACACGGACTTCACTGCGGAGATTAAACTGCTGCATCTCTTGAGCATGTCAAAATGTTAAACATTTTGAAATTAATATTTATTCAAGTTTTAAACTATTAAACCTTTTAGCATAAACAGCATTCCTATGACACAACTTTCCACTGCTGAGGCATGTGACGATTCGCCTGATGCGCTCTAACTCGGGGAAGAGTTAGCTGTATAAAAGGATTTTCAGTGCTTTGCAAAAAAAAAACAAAAAAAAAAAAACTTCACATCAATGTTCTTGGACTCTTTCCACATTTTGTCACTATACAAACACTATTTGGCTTATTTGGTGTAGCCCATTTTTTTTTTTTTTTAATATATGTTCAATGAGAAAATTGTCAAATATCAACATATTTGAAAATAAGAATAATTACAGTTATTGCCCTGTGTTGATATCATTTGTGTACTAAAGTAGCCTATTGATGAGTATGTATTTTTTTTGTTTTGTTTTGAGGGGTTTTTTGGTTTAAGGTCAGGACTCGTGATTGTGGCCGACAACGCAGCCAAGAAAGTCTGTTTAATTTTTCAAAACCTTTCATAATCACCTCAATTTCCATCACAATAAATGCCTCAAAATACTGTGATTACAAATGTAAGTTTATATGACCCATTCCTAAGGCACACCACACTATCTACAGCAAAGGGTGGAGATACTTTTGTTAGGAATTGTGCTGCAAATACTGACATAAGCGCAAAGAGAAAAGGAAAACTATACAAATATCATCAGGGGTGAAACTGAACAATAGGCATCTTCTACTTTTATTATTTCTGTGGATTTATTACAAGTAGCTTATTCGTAGAGTTTGAGCGAAAACATGCTTACGCAGGCAAAAGGTCACAGAAAAACACAATGACTTTACAAACTCAATATGATCCTTGCTGAATTTTAAGATTAAAGTTATGTTTGCTTACTGATGGCATCCATGAATCTTGAAAAAATACATGAATATTTTTTAATGATAGGAAATGTTGTGATTTTGCCATAGCAAAATGTTTTTTTTGCTATGGCCGTCCAGTTTATTCTGTCTGTGTGGAGAGGAGAGCCAGCAGATGCAGAGCTGAGTATTTAAGAGCCAGGTTCAGCAGGTGTAACTGTGGACCTGCTGACCAGTTTTTTCTTCATTTTAATGGCAAAAAAAGGAGTGTATCCACTTTGAAGTAATAAGAGATGAGCCGTTGTGCCCAAGAGAGTATGATTTAATGCTCTATATCCTAATTCGTATTAAGCTTTACCCCATCATAATTCAGATATATGGTTAAATATAACCTTCTCATTTTGTTTAGACTAGCCAGTGAGAAAAATTGGGATTTACAGCTTTTATTATCTGCCTCATAACTGTTTGCTGTTTAGCGATGACCACTGTGATTACATAGTGTACTGGGACTGCAGACAAGATGACTTTTTAAGAGTTAAGCTTGTATTTTAAAGATACCTCACACTAAGAATTTTAATACTGAGATTTACTAAGTCTGTCTGTAGTGTTACACGTTCGTAATTGCAGCATTAACACAGTGTTAAAGAGATATTATTAGGACCATTTAAGAGGGACAAGCTGGAGGAAATAGCCACTTAAAAAGACGAGAACAGCAACACTGGAAAACGTGACAAAGGCATGTGCTCCTTTGTACCGTATCAACAGTCATCCATCAACATAAGTGTATTATTCGCATTCGGACACCTTATTCATTACTTTGAAGCAGGAGGCAAAAGCTAAGGATGCTTAAGAGTCTCAGGTGGCCTTTAGATATTGTCACACTACTTAAGGGGGATTTATTACAAAACAAGTATACTTCAAAAATCTTTATTTGAGTCCCAGCCAGAAACAGATGCCAGCATCGGTGGTGTAAGTGTGGGTGCAGGACAAAACTCGCGCAGGGTTTGGACTGCCAATACAAAGCAAATGTAATGGAAAATAACTGGGACAGTCCAAATGTAGTTTGCTTTAGAAGAGTGCATGATGTATGACTCACTTTCATTGTTTTTGTATACAGTATGCGATTTAATGCATTCAAGTTTACAGAAAGGATCATATGTAATCCAGGGCATTTATAACACTTTAGTTTATTCTCAACTGCCTGTCTGAAGAAAAAAAAAGATTTTAAATACTCTACAAAGTACCCTCAAACCGTGCTATTAAAAATGGAGGGAAAATGTTCAATGGAGACCAATGGGTTCCTCCAAATATCATAGCGTTCAAAAGAGCTGAACTATTGAGCTCTTTACAATTTGGTTTAACTGACCAAATCAGTGAGCTGAGAAATATTTCTACAGGCCATTTCTTTGCACATTGGTTGGATTTTGTGGAATGTTTGGGCTAGTTATTGTATCTCTGCATTCAAATTTAACCTTGTTTAATTTAATCTTTTAAAGATTAAAAATCCATTTAATCTTTTAAAGGTTAAAAAAAGGCCCTGCATCAAAGGAACAAAGCAGTGTTTATTGCCTGAATGAATACTAATGAAGAATCCATTGTAGCAAAGATGGCCCAGTCTAATTAAGCACACAATAATCAAAGACCACTCTCTAAAATTTTAAAGAAATGCTAGAAAACTCTTAAATAATTAAAAGTAGAACACGAGCCTCCTTAACATAAAGTGTCTTGCTTGAGCATGAATTTAACCCTCCTGCTGTCCAATGACAGGTTAATTGGACCCTGGGTTGCCACCCCCCACCCCCACCAATGGATTGTATCACATTAATCCAGGGGCTCACAAAATGCTCTAGTATCACTGGGAACAATTGCTTTAGTATTTGAATCCATACAATACAGAGACACTGGCTTGAATTAGTAATAATAACCAGCCTTGTCACTTTGCACAACCAGTGGCACTTAGCATATGCCACTGGTTTTTGTATACACTCTACCTATGAGTGACATGATTCTCAGATCTGAGCCGCATCTTCAAAAACAACTAAAAAGTAGAAAAGGACTGATCTTCTACTGCTCAATGATATTTATTGAAGTTACATAACCCTGATTCCATGCTTACACTATGATTATATTGTAGAAAATTTCCTTAATACCATTATCATCAAACCGAGTACAACAACAACAGAGCATAGATTTAATACCTGGTATTACATAAAACAGACTTTGACAGGAAAGAATATTGTTGCAGCTTTTTCTTCTTCAAAAATCAAGATTATTTGGAATGATCTCATGGTCCAAATCATTACAGGATGCCCCATCAGTGCAGTTTAATTTTGTTTTGTTTTTTTCTCTCGTAAAAAGCCCCTTGGTGGGGAAAAGGTGCAGCAAAGCTGAATGACTACAGGACAGAAAGGAGAGATGGAGAGAAGAGGAAAAAGGTTAAATGAGTGGAGTTTCCCCAAGAGATATAGATAATCAGAGAAAGGTGGAGAGAAGATAAACTCAACAGCGAGTCACCAAAGGTCAGACACAAACACGCCCAAAAGTACCAAAACAAAGTGAAAGTGGCACGTAGTTTATGGAGAGAAACAGCAAATACATGAAATGCACCCAAATCTGAGGTAGAAGTCAGTGGGAAAGGCCAAAGTGGCTTCTTGGTTAAAATAAAATGAGACAGCTGGGCCTTTCAGCACACAGGTCAATACTTGTGTGTTGCCCTATCGATTGGCAAGACTTCAACCAAATGTCAGTGCCCACAAGACTAGAATCCTTCATGATTTCCAAGTGATGCATTGCAGATTCCTTTTGAGAGGGTAAAACCAACCAAAAACACAATTTATGCTCTAATATCTCATACTACTCCAATTATTTTTAATACAATAATAGATGTACACTAACTATAGGCTAACAACATATGATACATTTCGCAACAGAATGTGGTTTGAAATCACATCTGCACGTGAACACTGGTGTGAACCACAAAGCAGCGTGACATTTCAGGTGTGTCAAACGTTGATCCTTTGGCCCACTGCACGGCATCCTGACACTGTCATGGGTCACATGGTCTGAGTGCATATCTTTGACCCTGTTTGCCCTCTGGCTAGTCAGGTCCTCTTCTAAGCTGATTACAATCACACCAGTGAGCTAAAAGGACAGTATCACTGCGTCTTGTCACCTTGGCTGACTAGACGGATGACTTGACAGTTCAAGTTGGGGAAGCACTTATCAGACTTTAATTGGCACAGATATATTGGCATATAGGTTGATTCCATTTAAAATTATATAAATGTATATAAACAATCAGTTTTATTTAGTCTCATAACCTGCGTCATAATCTATCAAAAAGCAGTTCTTATAAATCCCTTACCGGTTGAAGGGAATGATTCAATCCCACATTTAAAGAAGCAAAGAGGATCAGGATATTTACCGAAAATAAACATCCTGATCATCCTGATACTTCACCCATCAAAGTAGTTATATTACATTATTTGTTGCTCAAATGTCTATTCCTCCTGATTTCAGTGAAACAGAACAAAAATACACATTAATAGGTAATTATGTGGTCCACAGTCCTTACCAGGTGGTGGTAAAACTTCCTATAGTTGTTTACCATTAAAATGAAGAAAAAACTGGTCAGGAGGTCCACAGTTATACCTGCTGAACCTGGCTCTTAAATACTCAGCTCTGCATCTGCTGGCTCTCCTCTCCACACAGACAGAATAAACTGGACGGCCATAGCAAAAAAAACATTTTGCTATGGCAAAATCACATTTCCTATCATTAAAAAATATTCATGTATTTTTTCAAGATTCATGGATGCCATCAGTAAATAAAAAATGACAGTAAAATGGTACATGTAAAATAAATGTAAAATTGTAAATTTACAATTTAAATGTATGTAAAAGGTCAACTCTTATGTGTCTATAGTTAATCCAGTTAAAATTAAAATTAATAATTTATAAATCTTATTGTAAATTTTTTAAATACCTTAGGCCTGAACAGAAATGAAAAACATATTGAAGAATAAGTACTGTGGATGTCAGGTAGGGGGAAATAATAAATGAAGGACATTACTATATGTGTAACTTGCCTTGGTCAGAAGTGAGGCCCTCTTGTGACTCAAGAGAAATCACGTTCCACAACAAAGAGCAGGAGATATAATAATTTACTCTGTCACTTCCTGGGGTGCGTGGAGACAGCAAACAGCTGGCAGTTCTGCCCACGGTGACGCCAACAGCATGATTACACAAGAAAAAACAAATGCGCTAAAAAACAGAGAAATAAATGCTCCAGCAGAGAAGCTAAAAAAGGAAATTGATGAGTAAATGTGAGGACCAGAAGGTGGAGGTGTGTGGCAATTGGAAGCAAATGCAGTGACATATATTTCCTCTGTCACAGTTCCCCAGTATCAGTCAGGATAACAAGTGTTCTTTCATACGTCCTGGGAGGCTCCTTCACACTGCAGAGGTTTTTAATTAATCTGTTCAATCCAACAAACCGAAGCCCTCATTCTGATCCACTTATTGGCCTAGAGAGCCGAGACACCAGAAAGGCCAATTTCACTTCTTCATCATTTCTGTCACGGAATCTTTACAAGTGGCGTCTGCTGGATCCGGTACAGTAAAGACAACAGCTTGAACTCATCAAAACACCGCACCACTGACCAGGAATTACTCCCGTTTCAGTGTGTTTGAGAGCCATTTGTTATAAATGACATCACTAGAAGCCAACCAACTTTACAAAAAACATTAAAAACAGGCCATTCAATCACAGGCTTACCCACTGAAAGTACTGATGAGACAGAGCTAAAGCGCTTCCCTTAAATTTGCATCCGGGGTTGGTTGTGGGGGCTGAGTTACCAGCTGCTGTACATATCACACAGCCAGTATGGAGAGGAAATGCTCCCTGGGTGTCAGCATGTCACCATTGCACATCTTGGTTGCCACAGAAACCATAAAAGTGTAATATTTCGGAATAAGAAAATAAAATTAAGTTGATAAACAGTCTATAATGTGGGACATTGAAACTAAATTATTTATTTGGTTGAACATACCCATGAGGGCTACACCTTTAAACATGGGGATATTCAGTTTGCATGACTTAGAACACTGAGAACTTCGAAAAACGTTTTGAACCCAGCTCTTTCAACAGTGAATCATATGCTTTATCAATCATATTTGTTTTAAACTGTTGATTAGAGAGAGTAGATAAGAGTGCACATTATGCATAAGCTAAACATATTGATGTGAACATATTATTAAAGTCAGGATCATCTATAACATCTTTTGTGGGTTTTTCCACCATTGTTAGCCTGACCATTGCCTGCTGATGCAATTCAAACCCATTCTCATCTCCATTCAGTGCTCTGTCTGAGCACTGAAAATTTATCCCATAAGCAAATTTTCTCAAGGTGAATTTCATTCAAGCCAATGATTTTCTGCTCTGGAAAGAACTGTATTCTGCCTATGGTTGTATTTTGAAAGGTGGAGGATGAATGTTGAACTGCTGGCAAAGACGTCGCGGCTAAAAAAATCGTCTGCCTTTGTCCTGATTATTTCAATTAAACACCAAATGAAAGCCAAGCCTGGTCTTAATTTTTTTTTTTTTTTTTTTTTTTTTTTTACATCTTTAGCCTATTATCAATTTAGCTGTATTCATGATCCTTTTTTTTTGTGTTCTGATATCGTTAATGTAAACCTTGCCACAACCTGTTGGTGAAGAATTGGTATTACAGCCTTTTGACCGTAATCACATATCGATGCTCTTGCCCCCTACTTGGGCAGAATAGTTATTAAATTTATTTTGTTTGGAATCCCACGATTCTTGCAAAAACAGAGGAAAATATGAAATAGACCAAAAATGCTAATTATGAAATATTTTTAAAGACAAAGTAAAATTAAATAATTTATCAAACTGTCAGATTAACACATGCTTCAAGCTGCAGAGAAGGTGGTCAAGTGACCACTGAAAAACTTCTCAATCCACATGCGATCAAAGGCAAGATTGATGAGGAGTCAAATGTGAGAACCTTTCAATGAATATCAATGATCTCCCATGTCAGAGCTCTCAAGATAAAGCAGCAAAAAGTGCTATAATTCAGTTTTCCAAAAAGTTTAAGACTGAAATGTGCAGGAAACAAAACTACAGAGATGAGAGGTAGAAAAGGGAGTTGTAAGATGAAGTGGAGAACTGTCATTGAGGTGGTGGAAGTGAGGGTAAAGAATGAGGGGAAGGGGAGAATAAAAGTCAAGAAACTGAATATAAAAACATACACAGTATGGAGATAGGAAAAGGAAACTGCATGGCAATGGATGTGTTGTGGCACTTACAAAAAGTCAGTTCAGCAATATTCAAGGGTTTTCCGATGAAGAGGTTTGTATGTTTCAGTGTGTGTCCTCAGTGAGTAGGAGCACCAGCTTGTGTACTACACACTGTAAAGGCATAATATATGTAATACTGTATGAATGTGCATGGATGTGGAAGGCTGGCTGTGAGCTGAGAGAGTGTGAAGAGAGATTACTGAAGCATGTAATGGAGACCTGGTGTTCATAGCATTTAGAATGATGACTCCTTTAAACTCCCATCCCTCTCCTTTCCATCTCACGCTTTTCCCAATGCCTTCTGGGATGGGAAAACGGCAGCGAGCGAGATGAACGAACGTCCCTTGAGGCACATAGGGGAGCAATGATCAGGGGACAGCAAGGAGACGAGTAGGGCAGGAGGAGGAAGGAACACATTAGCCTCTTACTCAGTGTGTCACTCAAACTGGCAGCAACAGCCAGCACTGCTACTTGCTGTGGGTCCACACAGAGCCTCTGCTGGCCTTCAATGGGATTTATGTCTTATTCTGATGGCAGGTGGATCGAGAGCATTTGGTCCGTTTGGTCTACTTGACTTCTTGATAGCTGAATAAGTAAACAGCGCAAACTAATGGAATCTGGATATAAAGAAGAGATTAAAATAAAAATAATCCTTGCTTAAAAGGGCTTTGGCATTTTAACGTCATCAAATTTAATATTTTTATTGTCTAGTATCACTTTCAATGAAATGATGTACAAACAGCAATGTTCCAGTCAGGTTGTCTGGCCTTCGGAATCAGGCAAGCTGTAAAGCTCTGCTGGACATCCAAGCCTTTACAAAATGGCACGGTGGACAGGTTGTGAACTGATACGTAGCATGTAAAGAAACTGAATCTTCCTTCTACTGTTGGTGGATTTTAATGAGTGACATGAAAATGTCTATGCCCCGATCCAATTTGTTCTGTTTTTCCTTTTCTTCCGTAAATGTTTAAAATCATCAAGCAAATTATAGTAACTCACAAAGAATTCCTGAGTAAATAAAACTAAATTCAAGTTTAGGAGTGACCCAGTCAAAGCAAATCCAAATAAAATGCTGTGCTGTGAACAAGTGGGTCATGCTTGAAAACTCTCCAATCTGGCTAAATTCAAACAATTCTGAAGTTGGTAAAAAGCGTTCACAGTGATGGACAAAAACAAAACATTGGTTAAATTTTATTTAGTGGTAATCACACTTACAAACCTAAAACCTTTCAGGTTGCAAAACAGCCACCGTGTCTACTGAATCACAGTTTAAATAATCCGAAATGCTTAAGTGAAATTAAAATAAAGTAAAAACAAAAGAAAACTGTAAAGGGGAGGGTGGGGTCAAAAATGTTTTCAAACCCTGCAGTTTTCTGTTTTAATGTTTCAGATTGTATTTTTATTTCTTGACCACGAGTTATACAACCTCCATTGCCATTTTTCATGACCTGCAATAATCTTATTGTTGAACAAGTTTCCAGTTACCATAAAACCGGTTGTAAGGATCTCATTGGATAACTATCACTGCATCAAGCTTTTTGTATGTTTGCAGGTTTGACCGTTTTGTAGCTTCAAGTACCAAAGCTCATTTCAAACAGATAATTTGAACACTCTCCAGGGAAGTTTTGTATCTTCTTTGACTGTTGATTTAAAGTAATTTTCCATAATCCCCTCATGAACTACACAAAAAAATGTGGTAATATAAGTATTTTCTCTTAATAAATGAGTTGATCTGCATTTACTGATTTTTGTTCACCCTGCCATCAAATTCTCTAAAAATTAAGAAGGTAAAAAATGATGTGTATCATGCTATATATTTTCATGCTTTCACATCTAAAATTTTATGAATATATTTATTTTTGCTTCTTCATTTCCCCATAAATTATATGTTGTTAGTTATTTTAAAGACTGTATTAAAGAAAAGCAAACCATGATTGAGCTTAATCATCCATGAAAATGATTTTCGGGTTGTAATACTGGAGCAAAAGGCGTGTTTAGTTAGCAAATCCTCTGTAGTCATGCTTCAGTGATGACAGGTGCAATTTCTCGTAGAACCTGGCCTCCAACACCATCTGGCCTCTCTCATTAGCCCTCGTATACATTGGTTGTGTTGTTTACAAAATAAACTTATGCTAGATTTTTCCTTCATCGGCATACTTGTGCTCCCTCCCCCACATACATTTTTGCTTCTTTAACAGTGAGGATATTTAAGATTAGCTGTACCTCATGAGATTTACCAAATGATGCCCCCATTTATGAATCACCATGCACACAGTCAAGTGCAATAAGCTCTAAGACAGCCCAGTGGGCTCCTTTGAGACACCTGAGATGCGTCTTGATGTTAAATCCTCTGCATGCAATGCACAATGCCATGCATAGGTTTTGTTTATTTGTATAAAGAAAAAAGGAAAAAGTGACGAATTAGGGATTTTACTTCTGTCTGCAATATTAAGCCGTGGACTACAATAAGATTAATAGAACAGAATATACTTCATTGGTCTATTCTAGTTTGACATAAATAGTAGGACAATTTTGGGCAAAAATAACATGGTTTCACTGTATCACATCTATTTCCCATTTTTAATAATTATACTTTGACACATTTACACAAATATGGAGGGTGAGAAAACAATGAAGTTGACTGTCACTCTGTTACAAATCAATGTCAAGTACATTTGAAATGATTGTCACAAGTGCATGATTCATGTTTCTTTTAGCTAATGATATTATGATTACCAAGGGTTAAATTATACTGTATGATATAGTATAATTAATATATAATTATTATAAATTGTGATGGAAAATTTAAAGTCAAACTCTGAGTTTTTACTCAAAATATAGGATAAAACACTCTCTCAATTTAGTTGCAAATTTTAAATAATCTTCCTTCTTGTACAACACAAGGAGCAACAGGTATTAAGTAGTAGAAATTAGCCAAGTAGCAGATGCTGTGTAAAGCTGAAAGCTTTACATAGAATCCTTTTCTGCAATCTTTTGTAAACTATAAAATCTTCCTTAACGATTTTCTCGGTAAACGTAATCCTGACAAACTATGATTAATCTCTTCTCTTTTTGAAAGCAGCGTTAAACTGTCTGGAAATGTGGAAAACATTTTTTTAAATAATTGTATCAGTAATTATGGCACTAATTAGATTTTTTTATTACCATAAAGACAATTTGGTTTTGTTGTGGTAGGTATTCACAACAATATTAATTAATAAAATAAGTTATTTTTTCATACCATTAATTCACAACAATGACGGTATAATATGGAACAAAAAAGCACCTCATCACAACCTTTAGGAGGATACAGCTAAAACCCGAGTGCTTATGTTTCTCTAAATTTAACCAAAACCTTACATAAATTATCCAAACTTAAAGAAATCTCCACTTTACAGCTGACATATATGGAGAAAATAAAGCCAGTGGTATATGAGGGACTGGGTTTTAAGTGTGTCCTGGAACATTCAGATGATAAATGCTGCTCCATCTATTCCCATGCAGGAGCCATAAGAACTCATGCCACCTATAATCAAGGAAGTTCTCTCTTATCTGATTATGAATGCGAGTAAAGAGGATTTAGGTGCTAGTGCCTAAATGCTAGGCTGTACTGATTAGAGGTCTGTTGGTAGGGTTATGTAACCAGGAAACAACTGGGGGTGAAAGAAGGTGTGCTTCTCCTAAACTGTGCTCTTATAATACATGAGGATGAATCGCTACAGACCAGAAAAGACAATAACTCCAATTGACTTGTGTTACCTTAAGCTTCTCTGTACAGATAACTAAGTTTTAGTGAAATTCTATAAAGGCTGATACAAAATCTGATTTGAACACATAAATGTTCACAAAGATAGCAAAAAATTACAGAGAGCTATTTTTGAATGCTACTTGTATAAAAGTAAACATTCATAGTAACTTCATTTGCAAAAGATTAAAAACAATTCATATTGCACTGAAAAAAAAAAAGGGCTGAACTCCTTGAATTTAATTCTGAGACAATTTGGCTCAAGGCAGACTAAAGGGCTCTTACATCTTTTCCCTTACACAACCTCTCCTCATCTTGGTCTCTTCCAGCTTCCACATCTACATCAGTGTACCTACAAGCTTTGGCTCAGTGAATTTATGCGTGGAAGATAACAGTTAGTTGGAAGAAGGCAGCCCGTCTTGATCAGAAGCAAACGCCCCTGAGAAATGACATAAGAGCTTGCCAACAGTGTCTGTGGTTGGAGAGGCTTTGGCTGCGTCCAAGCACGGCAGAACTGAACAGCAAAGGCTGCGTCCATGCCGGCCCATTGCTTATTTCCACCAGCTAGACTAGCTTATTAGATAAAAAGGAGAGTAATGGAGCACGTCCACATTAAGGAGCAAGAACAAGGCTGGACACGGATGGTGTGTGTGGGGGTGTGTGGCTCGCTGACTCTGCAAGGAAGAAGCACTGATCTCTTTAAAATGCTCACAAATCCTATTATTTCTTAGGGCAGCCTGATATCAATAAGGCGACCTAAAAATGTTTACAGAGCCGAATCTTGTCATGTAATTTATTAGGAATGTATGCTTTGCGCCACCAAAATCTTAATAGCTCTAACGGCAAAATGTAATTGCGTATTAAAACATATAGACAGCTTAATAGTAACTGCAGCCAACTGTAGCAAACATTTTTTTAAGTTCACAATATATTTAGCATTCCTCCTGCCATCTCTATTTCATTCATGTTGGCCAGCAAATACATGCAAACCAAAAAAAAGGCCCAAAGTTTATTTCACATAAAAATAATGAAGGTGCAGTTATTGAGGAATACATACAAACAAAATCATGTCAGTTTTATTCTATTACAGCAACGACACAACCTCAATATGGCCTCCTAAGCTTGATAAAGTTTTTGTACAACTGCATCCTGTACTCATTGTAAAACAAAAGTCACAAACGTACAAGAGACAAAATATTCTATGTGAATATTATAAACTATAGCTCAAGGACCAAAGGCAATAAAACATAATTCTCCATATTCTTTTAAACAATTATCTTTGTGACTAATAAAAAAAAAAAAAAAAACATACTAATTCAGATATATATATTTTTTCTTTTTATGAAATTCTTTGAACAAGTGTATATAAATTAATTTGGGTTTTAATTTTTGGACCTACATAATACAAATAAAATAATAAAATAAAATCGCCTTTTAATTTCCATCCCAAGACCTAGCATCTACTCAAACTTGATAAATGTTGAAAAAACGACTTTATGTGTAGATAAACTATTCTCATTTCCCATTAGTTCAAACTTTTCACAAAAACAGGCATTTGGTAGCTTTAGACACATTACTTTTTTAAATTCCAGGTCTTCTCCCAAAAGGAAAAAAAACACAGAGTTACACATAAAAACCACTGCATATTTCTTTTTACCTTTTCATTTATAATTCATTGCTAAATGTTTGCAAACATCAAGCTCAGCAACCTGGGCAGAACGTGCATGACTGCACCGGGTAAATCACTCAAAGCATTGTTCTGCCGGTTTCTTCTCTGAACCTCTTCCCACAGCTTCTAGCTACTGGACTTTATACGTGTGTTGGATTTCTATCTTTTCAGTTTAAAAGCCAAGGCCATGTAAGCCTTGTTGAATGAAATCATGGCTTAATTGACCCTGTGAAAAAGGTCACCACTTTCATGCTTATCTTTCATTTAAGAGCCAAAAGGGCTGTAGGTGGCATAAAGCACAAAAGCAGGCACAAATGACTTAAAAAGACTGAGTAAAAGGAAAATAAAAGAAAGTAGGAAAGGGGAAATGTGTGTGCCAGAAGGCAAATTGTATTTGACAAAGAGGTTTGGTTGCCTGTATGAAAGCATGTGGCACTGTAGTCGACTAGTAATGGCATTTCCTTAGTCAGGAGCTTTCAAGAGAGCTCACTGCACGACGTATGAGCAGTAAAAGGCTTCCCTGATCTCAGAGAGCTGCTGTAAGTATGCAGCCCCACCACTGTACTTCCATATGACTTTCTGCTGTCGATAGCCTGAGCTATCGGAGTCATGAACAGGCTCTCCACGTAGCCCTGTCAGCAGGATGTTAATACAATTTGATTTAGGATGGAATTTCCCTTCAATGAACCAAGGGCTTCCCCCATCATGATAACGTACAAGTCAGCAATACACAGATGTGTCTAGAGTCAAAAAAAGAACTCCACTGAGGAGTAAATCACTTCAGACATCGTACAGCATAGCAAATTACTCAAGTGCTGTCACATGAGTTAGGCCCTAAATTAGATATCGGCAGTCTCTGTCTAATTAATTCATATGATACATGGCCTCCCTATAAAGGATGAATGCTGTAATCAAGCTGAGACAGGATCATTGTCAGTCACTGCCAATGGTTGATTCATAGAAAATAGGGAATATGCCAATAATGCAGAAATGGGGAACACTCGGCAGAATAGCCAATAAAAAGAAAATGAATCTCCTTCCAATGAGAGGTGTCACATCTTTTCTTTTAACTCTTGACCAATGACTGAAAAGGTTTTTAATATCAGTTTACCAAGTTGCACAGTCAAGAGATGCATTGTTCATTTTAAGAGAAAAGAGCAGGATCTAGATGCACAGATCAATAGGCAAGAGATTGAAATCAGTCTATTTTCCCTTAATCAGCTCTGATCACTAATCAACAGATAAAAAACAAAAAAAATATATATTGTATTTATTTTTAAATGTTATGGATGAATGGAATGGAGCATTTCGTTATTGTGATTGTCCATGATCATCCAGTTTTTCCATGCTCATTAGCTGCATCACAATGAAGAACTCCCTTCTTTTTACAAATAAACATAACATATGACGGATCAGACCTAGTCTTCTTACATTTAGGAAAAATATCATATTCCAAACGTTTAGAATCAATCGGATTTATATTCTTTATTTTATTCAGGGCTATCAAAACAGCCCTACAACAGAAGACAACCTGCTTTCTTATTCTACATAGGCTGGCTACGTTTTTACTCACAGTTTATTTTAGAGATGCATCTTGGCCAGTAAACAAAGTACATTAACCAGTGACATATAAAGCCCCCAATAATTGGTCATTTTTTTCTTGTTCAATAAATTAAACTGAACAATCACACTTTTTTCCACCCAGCACAATGACAAACCTTGGTTTTTGATGCACTTGGTGAGTTCAGTAAGAAATTGTAAAAATAAAACGGAGACAGTAATCTTCTATCAAAAAACTTGAAGCATATATATTTTTTTCTTATGTGGTACAGTTCTTAGAATTTTCTTAGGGTGATGGTGTTGTAGTCGCACAGTTTCTAACTTTCACATGCAAACATACACAAAACTGGCGATTATAATGGCATACAAGCAATTCTCAAAACTGTATGCTAAGAAGTTAGGTCTGCTACCAATATATATATATATTTTTTTATCAGAACTGATGTATCAAATTTAACATTCTGCCTATAGGAAGAGAATTTGTCATCTCTTAAAATGAAATGAAAATTGAACCAACTAATACAACAGTATTGTAGACAGAGAACCTTGGTTTTGAATAAAATCATATAATTTAACTTAAGTAAATGCTTAGAACGGCAATAATATACCTGTGAGAATCCTGTTCTATCATCCAGCCACTAAGACTGACTTAAAACAATGTCGCGTAAGATGAGAAACATGAATCTCTTCTTATGAAGGACATAAAGTTAAGTTGATTGACATAAAAATATTTTTGGCCTTCTACGTTTAGTCATATCCTCATAAAAGCTTCACTGTTTTAGCCACTGTTTCTACTGACCATATCAGATTCAAGCTGATGAACTCATGAGTATGTTTTGAAGCGCACGTGGGAGTTGGTCTTTAACAAGCATGCCTGCAATGTGTTATTATGCAACCAGAGTGTTTGGCTTCGATTGTGAGCAGGAAATGTGAGACTCAGGCGGTACAATCTCACTTTCTAGTCTTGGATTCTTACCTTGGCAGCCACTGAGGAGCTGGGCTTCTCCAGGAGATCCCACAGTTTCCTCCTCTTCTCCGGACAGCAGGTGTTATCGAACTCTCCTTCTCCCTCTCTTTCCCTCATAGTCTCAGCCTCCCTCCGCAGCTCCTCGTTCATCTGCTCCTTCTTCTGGTGGTAGCGGGCCTGACAACAGGACTCCAGGTAGATCTCGTCGATCCCCCAGTAGTCCAGCTCTTGGCCAAACGACAGGGCGCACATTTCCTCCATCATGTGCAGCTTGCCTGTGCGGTAGAAGTTCAGGATGGAGGTGAAGGCTCCCGGGTGCCGGTCAAAGAAGTACTCATTCTCGTTCAGGCTGTAGTCGTCGCAAATCTCCATGAGGGACTCATGGGTGTTGCAGTCTCGAAGCTTGCCAAGCCGGGTCCTGGGCAGGCGGTCAAGGGTCCGCCACAAGACCTCGTGGTTCAGACCCCCAACATTAAGGCGGACCCTGCGTGATCTGGCTTTGGTGCGGATGATCTCAATGGGCTCGGGGGGCAGTGGTGGGACAGTTCGGACGTTGTTGGGTTTAGGCCCCGCCGATCCAAGCTTCTCAGCCATGATAATGGAATTGGAAACTTCTTGGAAGATCTTACAACTGGCGAAGACTAAAACCGGGAAAAAAGTATGAAACTTTTGACTTAAGTTGGATCCTCTTTAGGCAAGTCCCTCCATGGCTGAAAAAAACAAAAGAGAAGACTTCTGAGACGGAGAAGAAATGACACATATCCAACATAGAGTACCTCCCTTCAGGTTGCAGACATCCACTCAAGCGTTATGACAGCTGCACAGTGTTATTGATCTCTATTATCACATTTCTTAGAAAGCATTGGACCAAATCAATGATTCCACTTTACCAGTCAAGGTAGCTGCTTTGCTTTGTGATCCAGCAATGTTTCTTCATAGTAAGACTTTAATCTCACATCATCGTGACTCCTATAGCAGACCATAATAAAATTCAACCTTGGATATTTTTCTATAAGTGTGGCATAAACTTTGGAAGATTATCCATCTGTCATACGTTTATTTTTAAAAAATTTTTAGCTTAGTTACATTTGGCTTTGGCCATTTTGAATAACAAATTTGATTCAGGACTTGTTGTTTCATAAGGTATATTATATGTGTGGAAAAGAAAAACATTAAAAAACACACAAACGCACACACACCCCACACTTATATATACATACATACATATATATATATAAGTGTGTGTGTGTGTGTGTGCACTGCAGCATACCTGTTACACTATAAGTGTTCGGTAGTCACTCTGAGCCCCCTCACAATCCACCACCTACCTCCCGTATCAGTTCTCTTACAGCTCACAAATTCCTTTTGGACTCAGTCTAAAGTAACAACAGGGTAACATTGTTATTAATGTCGCATTAAATAGACAGTCTCACCTTGCCGCTGTAAACCAGCCTTTTCATGCAAACTCCTCTCTGTCCTAAGGGAGCAGAGGTGGAAAAACGAGCCGGGATCCCCCTTCAGTTAGGCGGATACGACTGAGGGGAGCACTCCGCGCACACAACGCGCGTCCCACATTATGTGGGAAATTAGTGTGAAGAGAAAACACAGACAGATAAAGAAAGAGGTGGAGGGAGGGAAAACAAAAAGAAAGAAAGAAAAAAAAAAGGTTTTAATCCTTCTCTATGAACGACCACATGGACCGCTTCGCCATCGGAAAGCTGAGTGCCCTGTGCCTCTCCAGCACCTAAAAAGCTCTGGAGAAGACTGGCTCTCTCAAGCGCTGTCAATGCAGAGACGTCGAGCGCGTAAAAAGAAGGCAAGGGGAAGGAGCGGGATGAGCGAACTGCGGAGTGTCCCGCTGTGTACTACAGAAAGGAGGAGCGGAGAGGCGCGCTCTGCACAGGCTGCACCGCAGCACAAAGGTGATGACCAAATCACACCCGGCAGCAGGTTGCTCTCCCGAAGTCAACTTAATAAAACAGCGCCGAGCGAAAAATCATGCTTCGCATAATTGTTGCTTGTTGTTTTATTTTTTATTGTTCGACATACAAGAAAATCTAAACCACACATGTGTGATTGGAGCAGACATAGATGTGCGGAAACTAAGCGAAATAACAAACACACACCCTTCCGCGTGTACCATAACGCAATGCCTCTTCATATGATGGAGGCGCATTTTGCCGCAGAACACTTTTCAGTGTAATGACCATGAAATGTAGAGTTGTTCCTATTCGAAATGCAGAATGAAGTCTTTCCCTGCTGCACAGCTGTGAAGGATCTTGTTTTCGAGAAGAAACAAATGAAAACGTGTTTTATTTTGCTCTTCCTAATAGCTTAAAATTCAGTTTAGATCCTCAACTTCTGTGTCTCCAAAACCCTAGAAAGACAATGGGAAGATAGAAAAACATGCAGCAAGGTTTCTTGGGTATGTCACTTTCTAGATTGAAGTTTCTGCCTATTCTTGTTTGCATCAGTACAGTCAGATTGAATTGTTAGTGCATGTAAGCATCACTTTTCAAGTCACTGATTATCAGTCGGGTTTTGCATTGTCTGGCTGTACGTTCAATTTCTTTCCGTTCACCTTTCTTTCAACACTGACAGAGTTCTCTGTCTTTACTGAAGAAAAACATCCCCAAAGCATGATGCTGCCACCACCGTTCTGTGGGGGAATGTGCATGGTGATGAACTTTCCACCACACATTGTGTGTTTTTTGGAATGTTGAACTAATATTTATTTGTTCTATCAAGAGATTCTCCCACCCAGTTGCTCTGCAGCTCCTCCAGAGTTACCACGAGGTGGTTCTCTAATGCCCCCGTTGCCTGGCCTGTCAGTTCAGGTGGACAGCCATACCTTGGATAGATTTTCTTGTATCATACACTTAAAAAAAATCTAAGGTTCCCAAAGATTTGGATTTTATTTTAATGCACCAAACATTATTTTGACCTTTTCCACAACTTTACTCCTGGCTCATCTATTATATTATTTGGTCTTTGTGATGCTGTTTCCCCAAAATGATGTGTTTCTTTATGTTTGTCTGTCCCATCAACTCCCCGCCCCCCCCCATCCCCAACACTTTATATTCTATCTATTCATCTACTTTCTTCAGTTTGCATGGATACCAGCACGTAGGACTAGCATAAATGTCAACTGAAGATTTTTTTCCACACCTCAGCAGTTTTGCTGAAATTTGATTACACATTGCATATGTGTAATTGATTTGCCTTCCATGTTCCTTCTTTCCTTTGACAACAATCAATAAGGCTGCATTGACTAAACCAGCCCTTTGTATTCGTGTAGCCCATGTCCCAAACCCCACTGGTACTGCATGTTTGGAAGGTCACTATTTTGTGGCTCACGATCAGCTTCTGGTGATTAAAGGTCACCTAAAGTGTACCTGATATAACTTTATTACTTATATTTCCAGGTGTTAGAAAGAGATATGATGTGGATAATAAATTTCCTCTGTGATCCGGAACATAATTTAACATGACAGCACCCAATTCTGGTAAAAGGGTAGCAATCTCAACCCCCAATAGTGAAATTTAAGATAATAACAAAACTGCTGATGAAACAGTTGTTCGTTAGGCGACAGAGAGATTATTAGGGGTAATTGCCTGTGTCCACTCTCATTAATTTTCATTATCAACCTGGCAGCCAATCAAGCAATCCCATGAGTCAGGATATACCAGTTTGCTCGGATGTTTCACTGGAAATGATGACCAAAGTGAGCATGGCAGCTTCTGTTGCACTCGGAGCGTGCAGCGTGGGACATGCTTGCAGTAGATGCCTCCCTCCTCTGTGGATGTCAGCCTGCATGCACTGGTTCTCCAGAGAGTTGAAGGCAGCTTGCATCTTCTTTCCTTGTGGGTGGAATAACTCTATTTACCAGCGTGATATCTATAATTACTTTCTTAGCAATGGATCACATTAATTGTAATATGTTCTTTTTATTCCCGGAGTGTTTGAAAGGATGAAGATGTTACATTTTTTTGTCATTTCCATGTAGTATGTGGGCGTGTGAGCTTGAGTGGGTTGTTGCTAAAGCAACCCAAATAGTAGCATAATGTTAAAGAGGCAAATTCGACCGGAGAGCCAGATAGAGTTTAAAATCTGGTTGGCTAAATCAGCTAGCCGACAGTTTCACAGTCATTTCGATTGATTCAGAATGACTGAATCAGCTGTTTTTTTTGTTGTTTTCAATTAGCCTCCAGTGGCCTCGTAAGTCCAACGAGTGTTTGAATCATTAAACTTAAGTCTAAATAGCATGAAAGTTCAATAAAGATGAGAATGCATGGATGGACACAGACTCTGTACAACTTGCAATGATTGTGCAGTGGGATTTAGAATAGGACTAGCTGTATAGTTAAATTTAATATTGCTGATGGAGGCCGGCCAAGAGGAAAACTTTGAATGTGCAGAAGTGGTTCTGTGAGGGATTTATTAACTGTCCGGCAACAGCATCTTCTCTGTAGTAGGTAACCAGCATGCTAAATGTGGAGGTGTGGCATGAGCAATGTTCAAAATTAAAACTCGGTCACTGTCTTAAGGGACTAGTTTAGTGGGAGACTAATTAACGTGTTTCCATTGTTGTAAAACGAACAGAAGAGTTCAATGGACAAAATATTTCATTGTTTTATGAAAGGCCATACACCATTCTTGTGAATCCTGGAACATTTTTTCCCGTGTTTTTTAATTTATTTCCCATCTTCTTCCCCTTCCTCTCTTCTTCTTTTCTCTATGTTATTTTATTCATTTAAATTTATCTATTTAACTGTTTTTGTCAGTGTTGCCAGTTCCATATTGATTTTGTGGCCTCTGGTGTTCGGATGGGAATTCCTTCAACCAACTTAACATAGAAAAGGGTCTTACGATATAAGAAAAAAAAATAACCCTAATGAAGGCCAAGCTTGCTTGCAATCGTTAAAGGTCAAGGTTATTTTATTTTGAATTGTTGTACAATATAAAATAATTGTAAACATTTTCCACTTCATTCATTTTGTCTATTGGATACGTTTTTGGCTACTTGCTTTTTTGTATTTACTGAATTTCTTTTTTCTTGCTGAAAATAGGAAGCCTCATACATTTGAGATATGTTGGACTTTGATAGGGGTTCACTGCGAAGCATACTTGTTGTTTTAGAGCCAGCAGGCAAAGAATATCTATCAAAATGCTCCTGACCATGCAGAAAGAAACCGGTCAATGTGAAACAGAGCTCCTTTGCAAATGTCACAGTGCTCTCTGGATCACAGCACCTAATCATAATTTTACCTCCCTGGTTTTATTTTCCTGTTTCTCTGACTCACTTTAGCAGTTCAAGTTTTATATCTGTCTTTAGAAAAGACAAATATTGTTATTGCTTATTATTAGATCCAAGCTATACAAACAAACATTGCCATCATCTATCAATTATAAACTGGCTGGTTTAGTGCCTGTGATCTAAAACACATAATATCTTAAGTTTATTTGAAGTTATGTAAAATATGTACAGCTGAGTAGAAATCAGAAACATTTGGAACATGAACACTTTCATGGTGTCCTACTTGGTTCAGTGTGTTGTGCCTAGTGTAGTTTGTCTTAGCTGTGCTTGAGATCAGCCTGAGGCTCTTTACCTGGGGATTTTGCCTTTGGGTTTTTCTCCTACAGTTCTGTGTGTTGAAGCAATCTTTAAAGGTTTTGTACAACCCTTTTCATTCCACTAGAAACTGGAACCAGGCTGTACCATTTCTAAGAAGTTTCTTGTTGATACTTTTGGTTTTTACTGAAAGTTTAACGCTTGCAGAAATTTGGAAAAAAATATTTCCTTGGTCCGAACAATTTATATAGGGGAAAAACAGATGAAGTAATTAAGTGTCCAAACAACTGAGTGACAAATGATTTTGTGTTTCTTATTTTACATGAAAGCATTTTTGATATCAGTACTATTGAGTACTATGTTCTTTTGTGAAGGTTGGTTTGTTTGGAGCAGGACCAACATGGAGGCAGGAGGAGGGAATTGCTATGCGAGCCATGTTTAAATAAATAAATAATGATAATAATAAAAACCTACATAAACAGGAAACCAGGAACATGGCATGTAACATACAATAAAGTGTAACGGAAGGAACCAGTGAGGAGCAATGAGTCCAGGAGGAAGACATACAGAGGAGGTAGTGAAGATGCCAAAGAAAGCAATTAAAAGTAACTAATTGCAGCTGGGGAAGGGAGTGAGTGAGACTGATGAGGCAATGACTAGCAGCTGGGGAAAGGAAGTAAATGGCAAACTGAACGAGAGGACAATAAAGCGGGAACCAGAAGGAAGCCTAAACAATAGGAGTTATAAACACTAAACTTAAGATTAATCCAACACCTAAAATAAGAAATTAGAAAGCTAACAGTGGGAATAGACAGCAAAAAGATAAACTTTTTTGTCAATATTTTAATGTGTTCACATGCACCTGAAAAGCTGGATTGGTCATGGATTGGGGTCTTAACCAGGTTTTTATTTGCTCACAACAAGAAATATAGTCCAAATAGTCCTGCATGTAAATTCCATTTGGAACAAAACAACTGGGAAGGCACATGAATGCTGGAATTAACTGTGAGCTTCTACAGGGGCAGAAGTGCAAAAGTCAAAGTGATTTAAATAACAATAAGTAGCATTCAATCGATGTGGGATACCGTTCCGTGAATGGAATGCTTGAATTGATTTGAATGGTTCTAATTAATATAACACATGGTTGAAGAATTTATTGATTTCTCTCACATGGAAATCCCATGCTGTCTTTTTTTTCATTAAATATTTTTGGTAAAATTAAAGTAAAAGTGCGCATGCGTGCGTGCGTGTGTGTGTTGATGCGTGTGTTGTAGTTCATAAGAGGGAGGAAATGCTCCACACACTATTTATTCTGCTTGGCTATTTTTAGCTGCTGCCTATGTCAAGGTCCACACTGACATTCACACACACACATATAGCTACCTACCCACCCACTGTGGGCGGCTTTAGTATAATGATCTGCGTCGCAACCATTAATCTTTGTCATGTCTTTATCCATCCCACAAAGGCACCTGTTCCCCTCTGATGTTGCAAGCTTGGCATATTGTGTCAAAAATACCCAGCACACAATAAGAACGCTTTGGTATTTGCCTGTGCAAAAAGACAACTGTAGCATGCAGGGGTCCTCCTCAGGGGTTTAGGGGTCTTTGTGTGTACTGTGCAACCATGCAGCTACTAAACCCTGCTTTGAATCCAACTTGGAACCTTTGCAATATATCATCCACCTCTGCATCTCCTCATGTTTATTATCTTTCCACTCTGCTATCAATCAAAGTGAGGGAACTATGTCCTGAAATATTCTTAAAAAAAAACAAAAACAAAAAAAAACTTTTTCATGTGACTGTCCACAGCACTCTGTGGTGCAGCAGACGAACACAGATGTGATTGATTACCACTTCATCCGGCTGGTTATGTTTGCATAATACCTCCAAGCCCATGGATCACAAATGAAATGGATTTCGTTTGGTGTTTTTACTGTCACTGGCATCTCTGCTGGTGTAGTCTGTTCAATACTTTCGCAGTCATGTTGTCCAGAGCATGCACTCTTGCACAGTCAGACAAAAATAAACAAAAAACACACACACACACAAATGCAAATCTCTGCCCACCTCAGCGTTGTTGTTTACCAAAGAGAGAATGCTGTTTCTTTTGTTGCAGCTCAGTACAACCTCTGGATTTCAGGAGTTTGTAGCGCACTCATCAGCATTCATCGGGGTGAATGGTACCTTCTCTCCGGGTAGACGAGATACAGATTGCTGCTCCTTAACCCAAAGGGCTTGTGGCAGCGTGGTGATATAAAAATAATGCAGTCAGGCTAATTGGAGCAAAAGCACCTGTGTTGGCATTTTTGACCTGCTGGTGCTTTTGGGGGTTATCTTATGAGAAAAGCTTTTTTGGAGTCCGGGCATGTATAACACCTCCAGCCTGTTCTAGTGATCACTGTGCGTTGTATTCTAAAGTGAAAGACAGACAGGAGAGGCCATGGGATGCATAGTAATGATGTCATGGAGATGTTGCTGGCAGGTTAGTTGGACTGTATTGAATTGTTATTCTTTACCTTGCGTTTGTAACTCTTTTGAGCTCAACCTGTAATATTAATGTCTACTGAATTTGTAAGAAAATAGCTGGATATTTTGGATGTGCAGCAGGCGTTAACCATTCTGCCCTATGTTAAAAGGGGTGTATTATGAAAATTTGGCTTTTATTTTGTTTTAGCTTTGTATCATGTTACAATGTTATTACCTAGTCAGCAAAACATTTCTAGAGTGTTGCTGTGATTCTTTCATGAATGTTTGAGGCATGTCACTTTATCACGTCTGAAAAATGACATTGATTCACCTACCTGCAGCATTAAATCCGAATACTACGAGCATGTACTGTAGTACGAGTATTAGTGAGTGGTTTGTGCAGATTTGACCCTGTAAGCATACTTTTGACCCTGTTTGGACTGAAAAAAGTTGTGCACCATTTTTTTGTATATGATATTAAAACTCCAACCTGAAAAGTCCACAGATCAAAGAAATCAATAAAAGCCCCAGATAAATATCACATTTATGGCCATAATGAGCATTTGTAAATTTCAAACCAGATATGTGGACAAGGAAGCTGGGATGCTAATCACATTTATTTCAGTCTAAGTTTAGAAAAATTGTATGCTTACACTTCTATAAGTCAGGGAGTCAATGCTGTTGTCGCTTGTGTAATTGGGTCCACAGGTAGTGCTGGGTGTTATGAGTCTCTCTGGAAAGTAATGTGAAGAATAATGTGAAAGATTAATCATTTGGACAGGAAACCCAAACTTTGTTCACTCCAAGGAGGGATAATAAGATGGCATGGTTTTTTTTCTCTCTCAGCACAGATAAAGCAGAAATGCCGGTGAGTACCATTCAAAACATGTAATGACAGATTGTGTTCAATACATAAATGTATTTTATGTTTAAAAGGGATGGGAGCAGTGGCAATTTACCTAAAATGCTGGCCTTATATTGGTGGTGTTCCAGCTTGGTGTAATATTAACGTAGTATTTAACATCAAACATACGTCTGGCCAGGTGGATTTTGCGGGAGCAGTTTGTCTTCAGTTTGATGACTTGGGCAAAGTTTAAAGACTGCAGCAGGACAGTCAAATAAAGCAGTAATAGTTGTGACATAAAAATACTGCCACATTTTTTGTACAAATTTTGTATGTTTTTCCCCCCCTTTCGTCTGTCTTTCTTTGAATCCTCAATGTTCAATGAATGTTCAGTACTGCTGGCCTTGCATAAACAGTGCATGTGTGTGTAGTGACCTCGTAAATTTGCATTAATCAATTCATCAAGTTTCTGTTCGCTACAGCCACTGCACGGAGCTGATTTGCTCGGTTGCTAGGAGAATCCAGTGTCATCCATATGATGTGTGTCATCCTTTCAAAAGGTTACACCTTTTGAACCTTTAGTTCTGGACAAAACTCTTGAAAGCTTGTGGAACAGGCAATATGTAGGTTGAAGAGAAGAGACTACTGACTTTCTTGATGTAGCTGATCCTTTACACATCATACAGTCAATGGCCTGTCATCACAATAAGATATAAAACGTGGTGCTCAGCACAATGTCACACAGTGAAATCTAAATTATAGTTTCCTTTATGTATTCTGGGAAGTGGGAACCATCAGGAACCTATCCAGGAAGTCAGAATTCTTTGGAAAGTCTGAGGTTTCTCAATATCCTTTACCTCTAAATCCAAATGGGTCGGTCTCCCCCTCAGTGCGAGAATATCCTGCTCTCTCGATGCCATCAAAAATCAGTGGAATCAGACCAACACGTTTTCACTTCAGCCATCATCTCCTCGAAACCCGTTTATTAGATTATGCTGTAACATCCAGTGTGTTTTTGATATTAACCTAATCTTTGCAGTCATCAACAACAACAGAACAGGCCATTCAAATATGGTACGTAGTCATTATTCTTCATAACTAGGAAAACAATAAAGCAAATCAGCTTAGCTTGTCCATAAATGATGCATACACTTAAATTGCGTTAACAAAGACATAACATGTCTTAAAGATGAATCTGAACAGCAAGTTCTGATTTTGAAAAAAAAAAAACAGGAGACCAACTTTCAATGGGATCACATAAGCCCCATAATAGGACAGTAATGACTGCTCAGTGCTCAAGGGTCAGAGTTTCAGCATGTTGATGGGTAGTGGTGGCTGGTGTCCTATAGCATATAATGAGATAGCCCGAAGTTACAAGAGCTTTTATACATCTGATTATGTTCACCAGAAAGGCTCATACTTGATTTAGATTTCAATTTTTCACTTATAATTCATGATTCTTTTTTGCAAAAAGACCACCCCTGGCCCCCAAAACAACAATAATTGAAAAGACAAAGGTGCAGCTAAAATAAATGATTTTTTTTTAGCTAGTAAATTGGGTTAATCTTTAGACATTTTTAACTTAGGAATTTTATAACAATGTAAAGTTCCATAGCAAACCTTGAGATCTTAAAAATGTATCAGCTACCCCCTGTTCTAACTTATAATGGTGCAATGCTAGGTATGCATTTCAGTAGATTGGCGCTCTGTAATCCTCCCAGCATCCTGCTTGTTTTAACCTTATGTCCATCATCTACGCAATTATAATCATCCCTATTCATTCACTTCATCTTTTTGTAAGATTTAACAAGCAAAGAAAACAGATAAAAAACATATGCCAACTTACAACTGGGGCAGATACACAAAATGCATTGCTTTCTGAGAAAAACACATCATTACGAAAAATAACCCATTACAGGGACACTTAAATCTGACATGTTATTCAGTTCATCATTGAACACGTGTTTCTAAAGTACACAATTCCAGGCAACCTGTCCTAATTTTACCATTTCCCCCATAAAAGTAGACTATTTTTTCCCAGTTATCTCACTTATGTTGTCACTGTGAATAAAATCCAGTTTACTGAAGTCTTCATACATTTAAAGAAAAGCAAGAGAAGCGGAAGTTGTTGCTAGCTTTTTTGTGGCTGACACATTTTTACTTTAGATGCCTCTCTTCAGCTCTGAACACAGAGACAAGACATAAACTGATACAGCTACTCTAAACTCAGGAACACTGAACAAATTCACATTAATAAGGTAGTTTCCAAAAAACGCTTACATGCATGCAAAAGCTGCGATGCACTGACAACCTGTCCAGGGTGTGTCCCACGTCTCGCCCATTGACTGCTGGGCTCTATCTCATTATAGCGCTCCTATAATGAAATAGAGTGGCAATACTTGAGAATTAATGCACATACATTATCTCCATATGATGTGTGTCTGACTAAGCTTGAGCTTTTCTGTGAAGAAAAAAAAAAAAAAAGAGTCAAAGCTGGAACAGACATACCCCAAACGACATTGTAACTTTAACTGCAGCAAAACTGGTGCTGCAAAGTGTAGACTCGGGAAAGGTGAATATAAACACATAGCACACCCTTTACACCAATTTCCAATAATGAATCACTTGATGCTGATCCATCTCATTGAATACCAGTAAAATATCTACAATTCTGTGGTTGTAATGTGACAAAGTGTGAACATCTTTTAGAGTTGTACTTTTCACTTGCATGGCACTGAAAATTATTTTCAATAGCGACTCAGTTTATTTCTGCTTCTTTTAGTTTTTAAAGTGGATACTTTAAAAACAATACACTGTATGCCCTATTGTTTGGGTCTTCCAAAGTCAAAGTAAGCATTCAAAGATGTGACATTATACAAGTTCTTTGCAGAAAATGTTAAACTGTCAGGCCTCAAGAGGCAAACAGCCGAATCTTTGCATATTTTCCTCTTTCGTAAACATTGCAAGTCTCCCACAGTCTAGAATACCAAGTAAGTATGCATAAAATATTTAATGCAATACTCACTATGCAAATTAGGGGCAAGGTACTCAAGAATTTGTGAAATATGTGTTTACATATTTCACAAAAAGTAATGGGAATGGCAGGGCTGATAGATGCACTGCAGTTGTTTACTCAAGCACCTAAGCAAGAAACACACAAAAACACCTTCATTTTGGGGATTATTGCAAACACCATTGACAAACGCAACAATTTCCTCTATTTTGTCTTTAGTGCAAGCTCTCAAGAGGCTCGATTCAGAAAATTATTTTCATTTTTTCTGAGAAGTAAATGTTACTACCTTTTCTGTGTGCTTCCCTGCTCTTGCGCTCTGTCAGTGACTCTCATATGCAAATACAAACATAACAGCAATCTATTTTGCATTTAATTGACCAGAAAGAAAGGTGAACTAAATCTACTAGTGTAAAATTCCTCCATAGCTCTTAATTGTCTAAAGAAGACAATATTGTATGTGTAAGTAGAAATTCTGTGTGTTCTGAAAATAGCCTCAGATGTGCATATTATGATTGCAGAACAGACAATTTGTTTGTCTAATGACTGAATATTTCATTCTTCTTAAGGATGGTGTAATGATCATCGTGTCTGGCTAATGTCACACAGTTCTTTATTGCCCACCCCTTGAACAGAGTAAGCCATCAGTGGAAGCCAATAAGGTTTTTCTTGCCACTATAAATCTCAGGCTAGCCTTCTTTCCCACCAGTGCCTTAAAAAAGAAAACATTCTTTTGTTCCTGTTGCTTTATAACCCACCAAAGATCCGTGTTGACCGATTACATTTTATGTAGAGGGAAAGTAAAGTTTATTCCAATCCTGTGTGAGGTAACGTCATTTTATCTCAGAAACCGATTTAGGAAAACGCCGACCATGATTGATATTTTTTTCTTTTACTGTGCTTAAAAATCACACTCATACAAATCCCTATTGACAAACCAGGTTCAGTGCTTATCCATCATGCAGCATGCTTTTGGCAGTCATGTGTATCTTATGCCCTCGTCCAAATGTGGAGTAATAATGAGACGTATCAAGATGAGATATTGCTGTCACCTCAAAGGACAACCCCAAAGAGGACAAATAGCTGCTCTTTGGATCATTGCGCCCACATTAACCTTCCCGTGCAGGGATCAGGCACAAGCTTATACTGTCATGTGGGAAGGGGGGTCATTGTTATCAGAATACCATTTTTGGTGCCCCTGACAGCAACTCATGTGGCTGAAAATCTTTCTGGGCCTTTCCGAAAGACAAGAGAGAAATAAAGCCTTCCAAAGAAAAGCTGCACAGGCATTTGGCACGAATGGAAATGGCATCCCTCTGGTACACTTCGTCTCTCACCTGAGTTAAAGGTTGGCGCACAACTGAACTCTATCAATTACAGTGGAAAAGGAAAGTGTAGTTAATTAAGTTAATTTTAATTTAATTATTGATCCCTCAAAGTGAGACATTTGAAAAACCCAAAGGGATCTTTGAACAGCAGTTTCAAAGTGACTCTGGAGAACGTACCGACTCTGGATGCGTACCAGCTTGAAGTCAGCTGAGAAAAGCAAGAACTACAGTCTGCAGTCGGTTTTCTAAAAATCTGTGTAACCCAATCAGCTCCAGCCAGATTCTCTATCCCTGCTACTGTTTTGGCACGAGGAACTAAAAGTAACATTACTCTGAAATTTTATCCATTGCAGTAAAAAAAAAACCAAAAACACATTTTGTTAATTTAAGTCTGTTTAATTATTGTGAAGAGAATTCACTTGCATCAGTGTGTTCTGGAGAAGTCTATTCTTGAACATACAATTTTAACAACACTCCTGGAGATTTACTCAAGCCCTTATGCCTCTAGCTGCTTGTGTGTTTATGGTCTATTGAAATTGTATTAAATACTGCTGTTTTTAATTACTGCATTCGTCAGTCTACGCTTTCAGTCATTTAAAATACAGCTGAGCTGTCTTCACTCCAAGATGTTTAATTGTCTGCTCTCTATTTCCCTCTTTGTATTTAATCAAACTAATTTCTCTGCTATGAAAATCTACAGGATATCTGTCTGAAACTGCCAGGTGGAGCTTGTCTGATAAACTCCAGTAATTTTTAGAGTAGTGCCAAACTAAAGGGTTAAAAAAAATGCACAATAGAGTGAAGTCTGTAAGTCTGGGATAAGTTAAAAGACTTACGAAACTGCTACTAAACCATGAATGAAACGACGCTGAAAGCACACTGATAAGGTCATATATTCTGATCTCAATCTTGATGTCCTAAACTAAATGATAGAGTGTTTTGGAGAAATCAATAGTCTGCCAGGCTGGAGGAAGAGACGATTTAAAACTGCTGAGATAAAAGCAGAACATCTGATAGAAGACCGAATAAAATTTGTAGAAAGGCAATGGGGGGGAAAATGGTCTTTTTTTTATTGCAAGGTCAGCTCTGTTGCTCCGCTTCTCTGGGGAAACCTCTGCCAAATTTGCACAAACTCACACCGCAAACATCCCTGCAAATGTCTACCTGCACGGTGACGGAATTCAGGAGGCTCCAAGTGGACTTGGAGCATGTTTGCTATGTACACCTTGTTCATGAATAATTACATTAAATTCACAATAAATATCATCTTGAGGTGCTTTATTAAAAAAAAAAAAATCAGTTCAATCACACATACATTCCAATTGATCCTAGTTATCAAACAGTGCAATAAGTTAGTTTAAACACTATAAGAAAACCCAACAATTATTGACTTAAGGCATTCACTCCTTGATTTTTTTTCCCTGAGATTTGTACAATGAGCATTATTATTGTAATGAAAATTGTCTTCCCTATGATCTTTATTTTGTGTTAACATTAGTGAAAATAACATGGCAAGAGATGTTGAAAATTTGTTTAAGTTACTGTAGTTTCATAACAATGACCCATGATGTTCAAAAGTTTATATTCACTTATTGACAAAAATGTCATAGTAATTTGAAGCTTTTAATGATGGCGTTTCATGTCATGTGAGGGACAGACGGTCAAATATTGGTATAAATTCTAGCCTGAATGTTTGAGTTGAGTATTTTATTATAAGTAAAATGTAAAAAAAAAAAAAAAAAAAAAGTTATAATTAGGAGTGCAACAATAAATTATCTGAGATTTTCTTAATTTGGGGGGATAAGTGATCGGCTTATACTTATGCATTGATCTTATCTACCTCCGTAAAGGTCTGAAAACCAGCCTCTGTCCCCTTTTGCTTTGTCGTGAGAGAGGGCTGACTGACAGAGCCGCTCAGCTAGTCACATCGTGGTTGACAGTAGTCACAGCAATGTTGCAAACTTAACAACAGAGTAATTGTCCAAAAACAGTGGCAGCAACGGGAAAACGAGGGCTCATCGCAGGTAGCGCATGGCAAACGAATGGACGTTGACAGCAACAGAACGACATTAGACGAGGACCCGACAAGGAAACAAAAGACGGGGGAGGGATAAATACACAAGGAGGCAATCAAGGAAACAAGAAACACCTGGGGGCAATCAAGGGAGGAACAGGACAACGGAGAACTCAGACATAGAAAACTCAAAAATAGACACAGAAAACACAGAACCTGACACAGACAACTGACCGATCAGTGCACTCCTAGTTCAAATGCATAATTGACAACTCCAAACTAATTATGCCATTCTTGAAGACGATAACTGAATGTAGATTTTTGACACTGGGAAGCAAGCCGAGAAAATTTCACATACTGTCTCTTAAAGCTTCTCACTATGCTGAAAGCTCAACATTTGCACATCACACCGATTTGAAGGTGCCATGTTAGCGATATATGAGCCGACATGTACACTATATATGAGCTCATATAAATATCTCCAAAATGAATGTGACGCATGGAAACTAATTACGTTTTTTTTAGGATTATTTATTGTCCGCTGAGCCGACAAGTTGGGAGTAATTTATTTCCTCCCTGTCAAAAACATTTATGAGTCTGTTTCAGCAGTATGCTCTAAACCAGAAGTCATAAATCCACCACTGTATCCTTGTTTCTCTCCTCCTCTCTTCACCTCTTCCTTCTCCCTGCCCTTTTTTTCCCCAGTGTAACCCCATATCAGCTGACTAAGTGCCCTGCATGGATTGAAAATTTGCCATCAGATCAGAATTCATCACTTGTGGCTGTTGCATGAAGGGGCAAGAAAGGGGGAGGTTTAATGATGTGTAACTCCTTAAAGAGTGATGCAGAATACATTTTAAAAAAGCTAATGTCCTTGATTCTGTGTTCTGGGGGAAAACATGGATTAATGATGTCCCCAGGGTTGGAAGAAAAAATTAAGATTAGTAAGGGGTGCAACAGTTTTCAGGAAACTGCGTTCCAAAGGCATATTAGGGCATTTTTCTGATAAACACCTTTCCCTCTAATTAAAAATGTTATCAGCTTGCTGGCTTAAGCCAAACACAGTGTTGGTGAACACAAAAGTCAGCTTTTGCAGATTGCCGCCACGTCAGAAATCTGTTTTGTCTCCACAAGGTGGTGTCATTTTCATTAGCTGAATGTTGCAGCTCATTTTGACAGCTGATCTGACTGCAGAGACATGCGTTATCTTGTTTTAGCATCTAATTCTACATAAAAAACCTGAAAAGCACTTGTCATAGTTTTCTTAAAAGGGCTACAAGAGCCTGTGAGTACTTTTTAATGTTTAGGATGGCCAGTTAAAACTGTCAGGGGACCTTTATAACCCAGCAGGTTGAAACCCCAAGCCTCTCTCATTTCCTTGCAGAGAGCACTTCAGTAAAGAAAGACAGCAAAGCCATTATCTCAATTTGAAGAGTAGCTGCCTTGACCCATCCTCTGACCTTTAAAGCCACAGTTGCTGTGGTGTAGAGTGAGTTCATTATCCACAATTGCTGTCAGTCCACGAGCTTTTGTATCATCAATCATAAAAAAAGAGAGAGCAAATAGAGCGTCATGGAGTGGTGAGTGGATTCTCATCTCTATCTCCTGGCTGCCCCTGTTTTTTTTTTCTCCCTGCGCTTCAAACTTAATAATCTCTTCCTCTTTGTCTTGTTGCTCATTATTCTCAAACATTACCATCATCTGAACTTGTATGCACAAACTTGCAATACAATTTAAGCTTGTCTAGTTTGATAATATTGTTAATCTTCAAAAATCCTTTGCTGCATGCCAAGGTCAATGATGAGTGACTTCACATTTCAGTCACCGTTAACCGCTTTCATGTCTGGGGACATGCTGCGGAGATGGTCAGCTCTACTTGTGACTGAGTGTACAGTACGAGTCAGAGTTAACAAGCTTTGTCCAGGTCAAACAAGTGGAACTAACCCTGACTCATGATCGGCTTACAAATGCACACCCTGTACTTGAAATGTCCAAGTAAAGTAGAAGAGTTGAACAATTTTCGGCCTGGAGGAGAAGCCACTTAAAGTTTTGCAGAACTTTAAAAGCCAGCAGTTTACGAATGCTAACTTTTACTTGGGCTAGTCAACGTTAAGTGTTTGACTTTTTCTTGCCTAAATGCCTCTGTGCAATTAATCCACAAAAATACTAACTCTCTCAACCATACTTTTTTCAAAGGTTTTTATTTGATATACTTACAAGAAGTAGTGCCAAATTGTGGACTAGAAAGAAAACTACATTGTTTTGCAAGACTTTTTTATAGATAGTAATTTGAAAGATGTGGTACCCTCAATACAATCATAAATGCACCTCAATAAACAACCCCATTCTGCTCACTCGTTTCAAAATCTAAAACTTATGGTAACATAATAAACCTATCCGATGGACTGGCGATCTGTCCAGGGTGTACCTCGCCTCTCCCCCGAAACGTTCGCTGCTGATAGGCCTATAGGCTGTCATCAGACAATAGGCTTAACCCAAAAACTGCTTTCCTTATTGTCCATATCAGACTGAAGGTAGAGATTCAGTGAGTGCTGGTTCTCAGTGTTTGATTGTCTTTCAATCATTATCTTTCAACGTCTGAGCTGTGCTTAATGATCATCATTATACAACTACAAACAAATCAAGGCATGGCAAGGCAAAGATTAAACAGCAAAATAATAAAGACATATTTAACAAATTAAATACAAAGAAGACAGTTGTTAACTGAACCTTAACAGAGGACCTGTTTAATGTTTGCCACAAACCACATAACTGACACAGTGAACAGGAAATAAGACAGCTAAGACAAAACGTGATGTTTCTGTTCTACTTACAATTTGCTATATGTATGTAGGACTAACTTTGATTCACCCTGAGCACCATCCAGACGGTGAAAATGGGAATATCATGCTTTCAGAAAGCTTTTCTCCAACAGGGAAGTCGATTACATTTAATGAGATGAGCGATTATTAGAGGACTTAAAGTAAGGTTTTCTTTCCATTAGAAACTGAATACATACAGTATATCAGGAATAATACAGATTTGGGGTTTTTACTACTAAAGATCAGAAACTACATACATGACATGTCAATAACAAAAATTGTTGATGCATTTCAGCTTGAAGAATAGCATTTGAGATAAATGCACTATCTTTAATGCTGGTTGTTTTCTGACTTCAAGCCAAAGTTATTTGTTTTGGGTCTCTGATATTGTGTGACTAAACAGATGATGACCCTTCAGGTCACTCCCTGAAGTGTAAATGCGATGTTAACCATCTGCACAAGGCACAGTACTGACAGATGGATGAATACTGTTAATGCGGATTATAAACCGACTTGGGAAAAAGTGGTCCTTCAGGTGCATCAAATGATATGTTGGAAAAGTAGTTGCAAGGCACATCGTTCTCCTCATCAGTCCTGATCCAGTATTTCTGTAAAGACAGATAAAGCAGCAATCAAAGCCAATACGAATGAAACCTGCCTCAATAACCTTTCTAGAACAGAGTAATTATGAAAAGAAAAAATATAGAAATTCAATTAGAAAATTTAAGAAAATGTATTCTAAAAATAAGTAAAGATATTTACAAAACTGCAGACCACAAAGCGCTCCCAAGTGTGTGAGGGCACGGCCTTACAAACTGAACAGATGGTCTAGCTGGGATGGAATAAAAATGATACTGTCTCTGACAAGCAGTAGTGAGAGTGTGTGTGGCTTATGATTGTTTTTTTTTTTCTTTTCTGTTTTTCAATTTGAGCTGTTCGAATCCACGCAGATCATCACAGGGTCCAGAATGAAGGATTTAGGCCCCCTGGGGGTTCCAGCGGTTTTAATGCCCACTGTAGTCTCCAGATAATGCAGTTGAGCCGGCCTCAGCCACAACCAATAGAAAACAAAGAAAAGAGAAGAAAAAAAAAATCATAAAATAACCATCCCTAACACTTGAAAACTTTGTTTTTGTAGTTTTGATCACTCAAAGATTCTTTTTTTAAAAAGTTCATGATTTTTGTCATTCATTTTCCATTCTTGCAGTAAGTTAGTTATCTGTTTAGTAAAGCTTGCCTTATGTTGTTGTTTCTTTCTCCATTCCTCGATTTGTTACCTGCTTTGTGCATTTTTTTTCAGAACCTCTGAGGAAATATCCTTGTGTTGGAATTACATCTGAGAATCCTTTTCTGCACCTCCAGAAATGGAAATGTTTGCCAAAATTTCTTCACAATATTAGTCAAGCTAATTCGGATTGGATGTACAGTATGTGCAATCATCAATTATTAAATCCTGACTAAGATTCTTTGATGGATTTTGGTCTGAGAAACCTTAGCAATAAACAACATACATGCATACATAACAATAACGTCATTAAAAAGCACATGGTACTGAAAACCATTTAGGCTCTGACTGAGTTTTCAGGATCTTTGTCCAGAAAATGAAAAGTGGTGCATAAATTCAGTCTGTTGACATTTTACTTTCTTCTCCATTTATTGCTTTTCTTGCCCAGCCTGTTAGTTTACAAGGATGACCATATCTTGGTAGTTTAGAGTTGCACCATATTCTTTCCATTTTCAGATGATGGAATTAACAGTTTTGTGGGAGATAGGGAATTCTATACAATGAATACCTACACCCTGAGTAGTCAGTCACTCTGCTGCAAAACAAATTAAGCATTTTTGGACATCCACAGCCTGCCTATTTTTCTGTTCTGTTGTTAAAAAAATGGTTGTACATTTATATATATGCACCGAGTGCCTGAAACTGAAGTCAAATTCCTTGTTTGTGCTCACAACCTTGGCCAATGAACATAATTCTGAGTTTGTTAGCATTCTACATTTGTTCCCTGCAAATCTACATGAAAATGTCTGCAATGCCATTCATTCAATAACTGAGAAATGCCTGAAAAGCTTGCTTTGAGCTCTTAATTATGTGCTTAGTAGAAACTTAATCCCCAGTATGACTAAAGAGATTCCCTGTGCAAACACATTTATATTCCAATTTGCATCCCCGTTTGAGAACTATTTGCATTGTCTGTCGAGCTCATCTCTGCCAAGCAGAAAAATCTCTACAAGGCAGAGACAGTAAGTGTTACAGAAGGTTCGATTTGAAATAGAATTTTATGTTTTTATTGGAATTCAGTGATGAATCAAATAAAAACGCAAACTGCTGAGAGGCTTTCCAAAAGGGAATAGAGTCTGAAAGGGGAATCTGGCAGTAGGCCTGCTGCTCTCTCCCCTCTAGAAGAAACTTTTTAAATAAATGATGGAACGCCTATGCAGTGGCACACGTTACTGGGACTCCACACCTCCACACACACACACGCACACACAACTTATGCATTTAGTCTGCTGTGAACTTCTGACCGGCAGGTCTGAATTAATGCACTCTGAATATTGCTGTTCTCAGCCACTTTTATGTCCCACTTTTTGCTTCTTTTTTTTTTTTAATAAATGAGTAACGGGTTTTTTTTCTGCAAGCAAGACACTTAATATAACATCTTTCTTCTCTAAAATTCATGTACTCAAATCTCACTGCCTAAGAACAGCAGACTTGGACACCGAGTCCCATTGTAAAACGGGGTAAAAGTTTAAATCTGGAAATAAATGAATGAACAAATAAATAATTGAATGAATGAATAATTGTATAATACAGTACCTTCTGTCACTAAGCATAAAATATCTTCAGTCATTGTATGTTATTATTGTTAACAGACACAGCTGACGGACAGCTTGTAATAATTTTTGTGAACTGAGAACTCCACTCTGTTCCCTACAAAGAAATCTTCAGAGTTTATTTCTTTTATTTAAAAATAACAATATGATGCATATTGCTAATTTTGAAACATTCCTCTATTTAACAAGTGGTACATTGATAAAGCTACACAGTGTATTAATGGATATAAATTATTAGTAATTTTTATTCAGTATTTTGTTGCTGCATAAAAGTAGGTCCTCTGCACAGGGCACTACTGTAGTCCCTTAAGAGCTTTTCTAGTAGTTAAACTGATTTATTACCAAATAAATTGTTCAACAGGATCTGGACATCTCATCTGAATAGATAAGTGCACATACCCCCTTTCTGAATGACATGAAATTCAAAATAAATTATCATTAGATAGTCATTAGACAAATGGGCACATTAGTAAAGTCAACCCCTGAATCTAATTAAGTCACAACACTCGTTTTCTCATCACCCATCCTGCCTCATCTCCCCTTCATCTCCTTTTTGCCGTAATTTACCATCCAGTGCAGATTTCCAGGACAAACACAACTGTATTGTTCTGGCAAATGTTTGTTTAACAAATGCAACCTGGCACTGGCAGCAATTCATGGGTCTCATGAAGGTTAGCAGAAAAAAATACTTAAAATGCTCCATCATGTTGAATCCACACACGTGGCTGTAGCACGCATACCGCTTGGAGAACTTGTATCTCTGATGACTTGAAAGAACAATAACTGAGCAAATATTAGCTTTGTGCCATAAATTGTTTGATAGGGCAGCATGTATGAATCATATCTATATATGTTCATTATGTTGGCTTGTTCATTATTATCTTCCAGTAGAATAAACCTACCTAGATCTCTAATTAAATTTTATTTTTTTTAAATGCTGTCTTATTTTCATTTCATAATTTGCCCGCCAGAAATTAGAGCCCAGCTTGGAGAAGGTTATATTTGTTGCAATTCTAAAACATTCAAAAATAAATATAAAAAGTAGTTTTTTCTTAAGTTTGCAAGGCTTATATGCCAAGGATTTTATGGTAATCTTCAGTGTTTTGAGAAACTGATAGTCTTCATGTATCACAGTTCAATTATAGGAGGAGCTTTATCCTACTGTTGTGGGGCAAATATATCTGTAATGTTTCAGCAATACTTCACTCTCCATTTGTCCATAGTTATTTTTGTATTCTGCATTTGATGCAACTTGGTTAAGGTTAACTAGAAAGCCAGCTGTGAATATATTATTGAACTAAATTAGGATTTTGTTAACACAATTTCAAACTATCGCTCTGATTAAATCAGCTAAACTTCAATAAATTTAGGCCACAGTTTATTTTTATCACAGCCCAGATATGATGGACCAAATATATTGTTTACTTTTCAGCTCGTGTTTGAAATAACTGCATTTTGCTCTTCCCTTCTGTTTGGACAAATCAGGGCCAAAGCAAACCCCAACACAGAAAGCAACTGAAACTGTAAAAAGCAGAATCGGACCAAGTCTTCTGGCTAGAGAAAACCTTATTTGACCAACATGTTGTTGTTTTCCAGTCCAAATACTGAATAAAATGTTTGTGACAATTAGAGCTATCTTTTTCCTGCATTAAGAATAATAACCTCTCTCAGGATGTTTTCATTCATTTTCAGGATGTAAATAAAAATAAATTGAAGCTTGAAATATGTGTGTGACAAACAAAATGTTTGTTCTATACATATTGAATGAGCAAAATAATAAAAAATCACAATGTGTTTAAATATTTTACATATTTCTAAAGTTGTTTAAAGTACAGAAAATATGAACACTTTCCTTAACACTTTCTCTCATTTCTCAGCCTGATTTTTTTACATGCTTGTGTCCTATTCATCCTTCCTTAAGCACTTTTCTCCTGATTCGTTTGAATCTCTAACTATTTAAAAAAGGAAGATTTAAATAAATGCTTCACATCAATGAATAAAAAGGAAATTAGGGTGATCAGCAAACTCGATGATCACCCTAATCATTATTATTGATATAATAATATCAATAATAATAATATTAATACTTTTTTTTTGTCTAATCAGAGGAGGCTCAACTCGTGGCTCAACTGGTTGTGCTGTACCCTGACTGAATGGGATTTATCCAGCAATCAGAGTATTATTTTCATCTTTTACAAAAAAATGAAGAATAAAGGCGAATGTGAAATCTTCCTAGCTTAAGGACACTCTTGACGACCCAGTTTCCCTGGCCCAGCATTTAGACCATACCTCCCTAAGCCCTATTGCACTATCTCTTTGCACATTTCCCTCTATGTATCCTACACTGTCGCCTCTGACAGAGTAGAAATACATTGCCTAAGTATACCACCATACCGGGGGTATTCTGTCTAAGTAGCTTATTGTAGCTTGAATATTAACTTCATAGGTATATCCTCATTTGGAAGTCACATTAGATAAAAGAGTCGGCCCAATGCAGAAGTATAAACATTACCATTGACTCACACACCATCAGTTTATCAGTTTTGAACCAAAATGTTAATGGAAGGTAGAACAAGCAAGCTTTGCCTTTTTTTTTTTGTCCTAGATAAGAGATAACTTTCAGCTTTTTTACTTTGAACAGTGGGTCTCCTCCCAGCTACCTCCTTCGTACTTGATGATTTTTATAAAATCTAGTACTAGCAGCAAGGCATCTCTTATACACAATTTGTATAGTCTGAGACAGAACTACTATCAGATACTTATTCTCATGGCAGAAATGCTTGTATAATCCTTAGTTAATGATATACCTTATCTGATAATCCTGTCTGATAAAGATTCCCTGAGCAATATTCCCTAATCCTCCACATCAACAAGAAGGACTTAGAGCTTGACATTACTGTGTCGTCAGGAGAAAAAAACAGCATCAGAACAGGCCTGAGCACAAACGTCCTGAAGAAAGAAATAAATGCAAAAGGATATTGTAAGTCAAATAAACCAACTCACATCCCTATTTAAAATGGTAGTTTTTTCTGGTGTAAAAATATAATGTCTTTTTTAAAAGCATTTCCCACATATACAAATGTTGTGAAATGTAATCTTCACAATTTAACGAATATATATATATTCGTTAAATATATATATATATATAGATATATATAATTATAAATTTATACCTC
>CAEFZY010065069.1:0-16135 GCA_903066815.1 Brachyrhaphis roseni | reverse complement strand
ACCTGCTGGCCTCAGGTTTGCAACCAGCTTCTGCCTGAGAAACCAGTAACCTGCTCCCAGAGTCAGAATCTCACTGAGGAAGAAACTGCATTAGGTTTTCTATCACTTTATTTTATCTGCTATAACTGATATTTGCATATAAAATAAGTCAATAGGGTTTAATTTACAATTTTTATGTCTTCGTGTCATGAGGTAGATCTCAGCCGGCTGGTGAGAGAAAAAGTAGATCTTGGTCTCAAAAAGTATGAGCACCCCTGCAGTAGAGCCACTTCATATTACAATCAAACTATCTTATCTTCAGCTCTAAAAATCCTGAGAATATCAAATGTGACTTAAAAGAAATTTCACTTTCTTATTTAACACAGAGACAGGAGCCCTTGAAATTGGGCTCCTGTCTCTTTAAGAAACTCCTCCAGGAAGTTATCCCAACATGGCTCTTCTATTAACCCTTTAACGTTTTTACCAGCGTTATAGGAGCAGCAGCTCCTATAAGGAACTCAGCAGCTGTTTGCTAATTGCTGCTGGCTAGTCTGAAGGAGCTGGGTGGGGGAGGAGCTGCACCTCGAAGGCGGGGCTAGGTCCACTGAGGTGTTTTGAGCAGTTGAATGGTTGCCATGGAGATTAAAGAATCAAAGCAACACACCAGGTTTGGTTTTGATGAGAGAAAAACATAAAAATTTGACGTAAAGCTAAAGAAATGAGGTTTCACATAACATTGCCTCTATTCCTGTCACAATAACACATTTTTCAGTACGATAAATAGTTCCACAAATTATTGCGATAAATGATAATGTTGTTTTGAGACCATTTTGCAGTAATCTAATGGAAATGCCACAATAATGCAAGAACAAATTGTCAAGAATAAACTTTATATTCTAATAAACATTTAACACGGGAACTGAAAAACATTTTAAATAAACAAAGTGAATCATGAAGTCTCTGTAAACAATATTATTCTTCAAGAAACGGCTAGTTAAGACCAAAGAAACGTTTTAATTCATCGTTATCGGATCCGATACTAAACCTCAGATCTCAGAAGTAAAAACGTGGATCGGTGCGTTCTTACTCTGGATCAGAGACGCGTCTGGAAAGGATCCGGATCGGGTTCAGGCGGTTTCCTACCTTCCTCTCCAGAACCTGCTGCAGCTGGAACTGGGTGACCTGCTGCTGCGTCTCTGCAGGATCCCTCCTGTTGGCGCCGGGATAGAGGGCGGGGATGCTCAGGGCGCTCAGAGCGATATCCTCACGCTGCTCCCGTTCCCGGTTCGTTTTCTCCACAAGCTTGTTGAGAAAAACAGAAAATAAAGTAACTCCACCTGAACCTTTCAAACAAAACTTTACACGTTTGCATTTAAGATGGAAAAATCCTCAAGAGGGTTTAGTTCCACCTGCTTCAAATTCTGTAAAAATCTCATATTAAGCATCTTTTTCCATCCATTTACTAATAAAATATAATCACCAGATCAGATCTACGGATCTATAGATGTTCAGGCCTGAACTTTTCACATGTTGATGTTTTTTCTGCAGATGAATCCTTTGCTACAAATGACCAAACGTTCACAGAAGGAATGCTGTTATTACATTTTAGGCAATAAAATATTTATTTTCTTTTTTAAAAAGGAATGTAACTATTTGTTTGTTAGCATTTTCTTAATGTGTTTGAATTTATTAATAAGCTCAAGTGGTTGAATAATTGAATCATGATTATTTCACTAATCAGTTTATCGATTAATCAATTTTTTTTTCTTTAGGCACATTTTTTATTTACCCAATAAAGCCTTTTTATACAGTATAAGGAATACATTAAAGGATGAAAAGGTGACTAGTTTTATATTTTTTAAAACTTCCAGGTAGAACAGATTTACAGAAAAATAGGTTTTTAATCTTACATGCAAAATGTTTATAGTTTTATTGCAGGTTTGGCTAATTACTGCTCTGACTGTTTTATTGTTTCAGAAAATGGAAACCAAAAAGAGTCTGTCTTACTCCAGTTAATGATTAATCGATTACTAAATGAGTTGATGATTATGTCAGTATTCGATTAATTAATGGTTTCCACCTTTGGTCATGAATGAAGGGAGACGTTTGACCTTTGCTGCGTTGTAGTTTGCGTCGTCGATGAGGTCGGCTTTTCTCTTGGCCATCTCCAGGTTCTGGAGCTCCATCGCTCTGCGGTCCATTTCCTCTCTGTTCTTGTCGTCGACCAGCGCTAATGGACGAACAGAACCGTCAACGTTGCCGCGCTAATGGACAATTTAAAATTGCAGCAAGTAACTTTTTACAAATAATATCTTATTATATATTTGTTGAATTTGTCACTATCAGTATAAGACATATAATCTGTGGAAATAAACCAATCAGAGCCAGGAGGCGGGTCTTAGTGCTGTCAATCAAATGCATGTCACAGAATATTACAACGCTGTTCCTGAATAGTGAAACATTGTTGCTGAATGTTGCATCTAAACAGATGCTGAGGTGCAGCAGTGCAACTGAGCAGCAGGCCTCCTCCAGAGGTGACAGGAGCGGGCAGACCGCCCGGAGCTTCTGCAACAACATCAAACGTATTTTGATGCCGTTGCAGAATATTGTGACACTATTGGAAATTATTATGATGCTGTTGTCAACGCATCACGTTACCAAATAGTGACACGCTGTTTCCAAACACATTGCTGATCATTTCTTTATATTGTGACTCTATTGCCAATAATTGTGATGCTGTTGCAGAATAGTGTGGAGCTGTTCCTATTGTGATTCCTCCTGTTCTACTCTGTGTTGCAGCGTAGCTAATGCTAGCTAATGCTAGTTAATGCTAGGCTAGTAACGCGGTTACCAATGACAGCAGATAAACTGTTTTCCTGTAACAGTGAGTTGTTTCTCAATCATTAGTATATTTAGCAGCGCGTATATGGTTGATTGACAGCACTAAGCCCCTCCTTCTGGCTCTGATTGTTGGTATCTCAGGAGAGATCTTTCTTTTCACAGATTATCTGTCTCTATTAAACTGTCCAGACATGGTGAACGTTTTAACAAATCTGTAAAAACATATTTTGTTTCTGAAAGTTGCATCCTGCAGCTTAAAGCCGGTTCACCTTCGATCTTCTTTTGCAGCCGTTTCTGCTGCAGCTCGTTCTGCTGCTGCAGCAGCCAGTCCTTCAGCTGCTCCCGCTGCCTCTGCTGCCGGCTGTCGGACTCCGGATCCTCGCCCAGCAGGCCCGGCAGAACCATCTGGGACTGGGTTTTCTTCAGGGCGTCTGGGTCGTTGAGGTCGAACTCACGGAAGCTCTGACGATTCTGGTTCTGCCAGAACGCGACTCGGGCCTGGTGCTCCGAGCGGTCCGCCCGCTCCTGTCGCCTCTGGAGGAGGCCTGCTGCTCGGTTGTACTGCTGCACTTCAGCATCTGTTTAGAAACAAAAACGTTGCGTAAGGTTACTGTCATAATTTTATCATTTTTGATAAATATGCTCTAATTAAAGCTGCAACATGTAACTGATTTCACATAAAACCATCATCATGTCGTGACAGTTTAATCTGAGGCAGATGATGGGGGCATTCATTTATTGTGAATAATTAATCATGATAATTCTGATTCATCATTGTCATGATAAATTTCAGTTATGATAAATAAAAAAAGAGTAACAGCATGATCAGAAATGTTAATATTTGCTATTTTCTTTTGTTCCATCAGAGCATCAATAAATATCAGTAAATTTGAAAATATGATTAAATGCTTGCAGTTTAGTGACATCAACCACACTATGAGGAAGAAGCCTCTTTCAGACGGGAAAAGTCTGTTTGGTGAGACATTAATACACTTACCTAAGAAATAAGGAATAGTTTAAACATCATTTCTAACGTCATCAATAGTATCCTTAAATTATAAAGACCACATCACCCCCACCTGACAGATAATCTGTGAACAGATAGTCTGAAGAAATGCAGCACTCCCGACCAAAAACAACCAATCAGAGCCAGGAGGCGGGTCTTAGTGCTATCAATCATTCCCGTGTACGTGCTGCTGAATGTGCACACAGGCATGATTGACAGCGCTAAGACCCTCTTCCTGTTCTGATTGGTTGTTTCTCGTACGGCATGGCAAAATAATCAAAATTTTTCAGATTGTTTTTTCATAATCTGAATTTTTTTTTCATATTATGTCTCATAGTACTGTCACGATACAGAGACAGTTTAGACAAATATGCAAAAAATATTTAATAACTGTTAAATACTGCAGCTTTAAAGGCCGAAGCAGGTCATTTACTCACTGTGAGCGTCTTCTTGATTTTTTAATTGTGCTTTTTGTTTCAGCTTCTCTATCACCTGCAGATCTAAAGCTTCTTTATCCACCTGTGAACCGAATCAGAGGATCATCACACATTAGACTTCCCTCAAAAACACCCTTTGTTTTCACTGACGTACAGCAAAGCTTTTAAAGTTCCTGCAATTATTGAAACTCTAGTCCAGATTTGAATCTTAGGTATATCTAATGCTATAAATATTTACTTTGAATAAAATGACACTTTACATATCTCAAAGTGCACTTTAAATATTCTCCATGAACCATAAAACAATCTTGAACTATATATGATCACAAGCCGACGAGGTCAATTTAAAAGTTACATTTCCTTTTAATTTTGCATCAAATAAGGAGCTTTGATACAGCAGAAGTCATCCAAGACTCCTTGGTAGTTGAAAGATGATTTTGTTGCTGTGGCGCCTCTAGACCCTCCCGCCCTGGGCAGTAAGCCATAAAACGGTCTATATTTACCGCTGCTGCCATTTTCTCCTCTGCTCTCGCAGAAACTCACCCCAATAGTCCTGAATTTATCATTAAAAATCCTCTCCCGCCTTTCCGTCTCATAGTTCCGGCGCCGCTCCGCGCTCTCTCGGGCTTTTCGTTCGCGAGGCAATTCCACCTGAAACATTTCTGAGTGGGAAGCAGCCTTCACCTTCCTGTCTCACAGTGAAAACAAACTGGTTGCTAGGTAACAAGAGATTCACGAGCTTACGGAAGACGACGCCGCAGCTGCTCCGTTGTATCCGGATACGCGTCCGCCATGTTGTGAGGGGCAATGAGGTCCAATGTGAACTGTAGATCAGTGGATCAGTAGATCCAGATCCACAACAAAACTTCCACCTTAAAAGTTCAGTTTTCAGGTCTCGTCTCATTAAAAATGTAGAAACCTTTCAATAAATTAAAAATATTTTTTTCATGGCCGTATACATTAAATTAAAGCAATATTCTATTTATTATTCACGGTTTTGAATTGATTGGTAGTAGAACATTTTTTGACTCTTAAAAATTTTACAACTATTCTCTATGCACATTTGTTTTAATGTTTTACTTTGGAAATCCCACTTCCTTTTGCCGTCGCCATCAGTTGATCTGAAAATACATTTTAACTGGCAATAATCTCTTTATGATGAGTTCTTCCAAAACCTCAGATTGAGATTAATTTTTTTAAAAAGTAAAAAAAAAAAACCTGAAATTTTCTGATGTCAAAAGTCAGACTTGTGGAATAAAAAAACAAAAACTGAATTTTCCATTTCAGGAAAATAAGTGAAATTAATCTCAAACTTCTGAAATGAAAGTCTTAAATTTGAGAGAAAAAATGTCCACTTTCCAATATTTGTTTAAATATTTTCTGATATTATGAAGTAAAAAAATTTCAAAGAAAATCTCTGAATCTTGCAGAGATTTTTAGTCATATTTCTGACAAAAAAGGTCCATTTCTCAAAATTTTAAGTTGTAACTTTATGAAATGTGCATTGATGTCAATATTGATTTTTCAATATTGACATCAGAATTTCCTACTTTTTTCACAAATGTGTCTTTTCACCATCTAAATTTTAGTTTTCATGAAAAGTGATAATTCTTAAAAGCATTTTAAACATGTAAAAAATGTAAATTTAACTATTATGATATTTCAGCTTTGCTGTAGTTTTAGTAATAAAATAAACAAACTGTCACTTTTAAAGTTTTATTTTCACACAGAACTAAAATATATTTTTGAACCTGCAGCCACACTGTGCCACCAGACGGGAACACAAGAAAACCCAAAACTAATAGAACCATGTAAACACTTTACACTTTTTAAATTTTAACATATTTTCTATATAAGAAAACAAAAACACATTAAAAGAGGATATTTAAATGTTCCTGGTTAGGGACAGCTTTTATAAAAATAAATCCAAATTAAATTTCTCATAGTAACGAAAGGCTATTTGAAACAAACTTGACAGATTTCTTATTCATCAACATCATCTCAGGTAATAAAGCAAGAACTTTTTCACCTTTAACTTCTCCAAACAGTATTTGGTTGTTTTTTTAACAGCATTTTGTAACAGAAGTCTTTCATTTGGTCCCTCAGATCCTCAGAGCTTCAGAAAATGACGGTTTGTCCTTTAAAAAGGTGAAACCAGCTGAAACCGTCAGGCTGTTGGGTGCAGCAGCTTAAAACACCAAATGTTAATTAAAGGAAGAAAAGCTTCAGAAGCTGCAAATGGACATTTGTTGGGTTTTATATGCACCAATGCTCACATTATTGATATGAAAACAAAATAAATATTTAATCTCCCTTCATCTAATTTACAAAATGATTCCATTTCATATCCAGAAAAATAAATTCATAAAACGTATATTATTATTTTCTTTAACATTTTATGCATAGAGCTTTAATGACCTGTTGGCCTTTGAGCAGAAAGCTGCACCTGAGGTTGGTTTAAAAGTTTTTAATGAGGTTTTGGATCTTCCACCGCTGGCCGGTGCATTCCTGGATCACCAGAACCTTCTTCACTATTTCAAGGCAGCGCTTCGTCTGACGGTTCTTCAGCTCTTTTCCCTGGAACACAATTTAAAAAAGGGTCAAAAACAATAAAACTTAAAGTTTACTTTTGAACCGTGCAGTAAGTCTGAACTGGTTCTGAGGTCCAACCTGGGTGAAGTCCCAGTATATCCCCATTCCTTTCTGCATGGCCTCTTTGCAGTTGAACAGACCCGGCTCGGTTTTCTTCTCCCCTCTGTCGGTCAGACAGCGGTTGTCGTTGTACCTGTGGGACTTGATGCCGCCGATGTATACCTCACCAGTTTCACGGTAATAGGTCATCTGGAATAAAGACGGGAGAAACGGAGAGGACCAGATCAGTGATGAAAAACAGTTTCCTCCCACATTCCTGTTGTTTTTCCTCACAGTTAAAATGTTTCAGATCAACAAACTAATTTTATTAGACAAAAATAAGATGTGGTTTTTAAATAATGAAATTATTAAAGTGTAACTAACCCCACTGTGAAACAATAAACCGATTTTCTTTTTTGCATTGTTGTTGATGCTGCTAATTAAATGCGACTGAACGGTTTCCGTCCCGCAGGAAGAACGTAGGCGTCTCTCTGCGGCACTCAGTAAAGATGGCCGCCGCCGTCTACGGATGAATTTTGAAGGTGTTATGCTCCTTGATCAGGTTAGGATCGGTGTATGGCTTAAAAAGTCATTCTTAGACAATGAGATTTTACTTTGCTCAGTTCTGCCTATTTGGAGCTGTTTAAGGGCCTCTGTCACTTTAAATCCAAATAAACTGCTGCTGGCCACACCCCCCAATTCAACACATGGGAAAATGGCTGCAAACAGATGAGCAGTTATACAACCGTACATTTTTGAAAAGCAGAAGTGACGTCTCCTGCACAATCAACCAGAATGCAGCAAGTGGTTTCTGGATGGTGAGTCAACAACAAAACTCCTGTCTTTTCCAGCAGCCATTGTACAGCGCATATGGTGGTAAAACCAGCTGAACAAATGTGCTGGAACTTCGCTTGGGTTGCTAGGTAACGAGTGTAACTCCTGGGGTTGCTAGACAGCTGGGACTTGCTGTGGTTGCTAGGTAACAGGGCAGCACCTGCTGATATGTGACGTTACATTCTAGATGTTTTTGAAAGGACTAATTTTCCAGACACCAAAAAGAAACATTTCATCACAACAAATGTCTGGGTGTTTTTTGAAGCACTTTGGTTGTTTTCAGAAGCAGTAGAAACTAAAATGGAAGTAAAACATCATAGGTGCCCTTTAAAGTTCTGAATCTGAAGCTCTGCAGACCTCACTGTGTCTGTTAAGGTCAAAGGTCATGAAGCGACTGTGGAAAAACGGCCTCCATTGGATCAGAACCACGGCTGACCCAAAGGAACATCAAAACTCGCCTCATATTTACCAGAAACATCTTGAAGATCCTCGAGACTTTGATAGCATTTAATAAAAACCTGATGTTTGTTTTTACTCAGATTCTGTTTTTCTGGTGTTAAAGTTTATTTGTTGATCTGAAAAATGTAAATGCAACAAAAAGAAAATCTGTAAGGGAGTGAATACTTTTCCACAGCGCTGTTTGTGACTGGTACCGACCGCTTCTCTTACCTGCGGTCCGTAGTAATGGCAGTCGTAGGAAATGGGCGTGTCGCCGGGGACCGGACCTTGGTCAATGCACATCTCAGAGTCCAGGTTCTTCAGCTGTCAACAGAGGAAGAGGAGGGTGAGGAAGACGCCCGGCTCCATCCTGCCAGAGGAGAGCAGCAGCTGCTTACCGCGCCGTAAGCTAGCAGGTTGTCCCAGGGGTCCAGTTTGGGGTAAATGTTGTCCAGGTACCATTTGAACGGTTTGCAGTTCAGTCGTTCTCTCAGTTTCTTCCTCTCAGAAACGTCTCCGATGTCGATACCGTGATTCTGCACAGAAAACAAAACGGATCCATCTGCCTGAAATCTTCACTCACTGCAATCCGACCCGTTTTAAAGTAAAAAACAAACAAACCTGCAATCAGAACATCAGGGCTGCGACTATCAATTACTAATCAATTATTCTGATGATTAATCGGATGAAAAAATTGCCACATTTCGCATATTTTTTATTTATCCACTTATATAAAAAATATATAAGTATTTAACTATACTTATTTAAAACTATTTTAAATAAGTATATTTACTTATAAGTAAATATACTTATTTAAAATAGTTTTAAATAAGTAAATATTTAAAACTATTTAACACATTATTAAAAGTACATCAACAGATGCAAATAAGCAAATAATTAAATTACTTTTTTAAAATATAAAAAAATCACTTTGTATAAAATGGAACATTTCCAGAAAAAGATGAAAATTTTTTTAGGATGTTTTGTTTTTATCCAGCAAAGAACTACAGAGGTCTGACTTATTCAATTAAAATATTGCATGTTTATTAATTTCAGAATTTATAATTGTTTTTGCAACTATAATTAAAAATGAGCAATTTAACATTTTGTGCCAAAACATTTGGACCCCACAGTTCCAGTCCGTCTTCAACGAGGCGAGCTGCTGAAGTTCTTTAAGGAATAAAACCGTGGCCAATCTGTCTGCTTACTTTTTTTTAATGTTTTTTCTTGTTTATGTAGATTTTAGATGGGATTTAATGAGAAAAAAAAATATGCAAAATTCCTTGCAAATAACACAAAATGTGATTTTGATTGGGGGATTTTTTTTTTTTAAATATTATAAAATCTGGGCGGGACTGACCAGAACACGCAGCTCACGCTGGCAGTTTGTTCTCTGGTTCTGGTTCTTTTCCATCAACAACGTCTCTTCAGAGATACTTTAATACGACGCAGTTTTTTTAATCTGAATTAAAAACCGAACCTGATCCAGTCAGACTGCAGGTAATGAAGACTCGTCAGTCGTTGCTGTGCAGAGCCTAATAAAACGTTTCTGTGTAATGATTCTGAGACAAGCAGACATTTGTTTTACGCTCATGCGTTGCTTCCTGTCTGCGGCTCTCGTACCTCGAAGGGAATATTCCAGGCCAGGTTGATGTTGTGTTTGTATTCGTCCATCCAGATCTCGGCGACCCTCAGGGCGTTCCTCTTCATGGCGGGCGACAGGTCCGGCAGGTAGGGCTTGTGGAAACGCTCGATGTGGGCGATCTTTGAGCACGGAACGACCTCGATGCTGCCGCCACATGTCCACACCTAAAATCAACACTTTACATATTTCTCTCTTGAAGGCCAACCACAGATTTCATCACTACACTCTTATTTTTGTCTATTTAAATAAAGATTTTACAAACAAAATATTTCCAATGCAAGCAGTTTTAAAGACAGTGCAATTATTTTTCTTTCAATATTATTCTTTATGCCAATAATCCATCTGTTATATTAGAGCAGAAAACTTGAACAAAATAAGTATGAAAGAGAGCTTTTAAATTACTCATAGTGTGGTGGTTTGTTAGGTCTCCTGGCCTCCTGCTGATCGTGGAATAAATCACCATAATTTTTCTCTGACTGAAATGAAAGCTGCAGACTTTGCCATCACTACTTTAACAATGAGTTGAGCGTTGATGGGCGAGTCCGGCGCTGAAAACATGATGTCACACATTTCACAGCTCGTTTCTTGATTTAAATCAGAAAGAAAAGTTGGGGTTTTTTTACATTTAAAAAAAACGATTGAAGCTCTATAGTTTGTCTTTTGGTTTTTGGTCTCTGAGCGTTGCAGCATATTTCATCACCACCAGTCAAGCAGACCTAACGAAGAATCTGCATAAATTAAAGAAAACAGCAACAATAACCTGCAAATTGCCTCGTCAAATATCCTGACAACTCCTTGGGAATTTTCCTCTGCAGGTTGTAAAAGAAAACTCAACCTGTTAATGCAAACTCATAAAAATGTGAAACAACCGTCGGTGTTTGAGTTGGTACTGATCTGTAAACGTCAAGCTGAGCCGAACAACAATATCCTTGATCTTAAGATAACACTGAAGGTAAATGTGAACTGCTGCTACAGAGCAGCTTCTCAGGAATTCAGATCATTAACAATTTAAACACCAAACCTTAAAGTCGTGCAGCTGTTCATACAAGTCTCCAGCTACGACAAACAGCTAACCAAGCTAATGTAAATATAAATACATCACAGTTCTCTCCCCCAAGTAGTTTCTGTCATCTTAAGAAAAGAACAAAGATCATTTGGCTCAAAGCGTCCAATATCCTCATGAAATATGGAAACTAAAATTCCTCCTAAAATACTCCGCTGCTCGGAGAAGCATTTGTCCATCATCTCAAACAGATTATAACAAAAATGGTTATTCATTCTTTAATTTTAGAAGATTATTAAAAGGGCAGTGTCGTGTATTTTCCAGGGACTTAGTGCTGGAATTTAATCAATTCTACCATATTAATAGATTTTTTTCCTCAGAAAGTATCAATTTTTCATCCATGAGTATCGATACATTAAATCCTACTTTGAATTAATGACAGCTATCACTCATGACATTTTTTACCCAGTTGCACATGAACATTATAAATGACATGTAATGGAACAACCAGTTACAATTAAATAATGAAACAAAATAGATAAATTACATTACTTTTCTGCATAACCAAATGCACAAAAGTCACACAACTAACATTTAAACAAAGAAAATGTATAAAAAAATAAACATTTATTACAGTATTACACCATCAGTTCAATTAATTCAATCCAAGTGTATGGGACAGTCAAAATGTCCCCAAAATCACTCTGTCCTTCTAAAATCTTAAAAATGTATCAAATCGTATCGTTTGCTGAATATTGTGATATATATTGTATCGTGAGATGAGTGTATCATTACAGCCCTAAGTACGACCATGTTATGATGTAACTATGTTAACTTAAGTTGTTATCAAAATACTTTAAATATCTATCAAATATTACTAAAAAAACTTCCCTTACTAATTTAATGTCTTGAAATTGGGCCTCTGCCTCTTTAAGAGGCTCCTGCTCTTTCTGAAGCTCCACCTCCAGGAAGTCATCCCAACATGGCTCCTCTATTAACCCTTTAATGTCTTTACCAGCGTTGCTCTGAGCAGCAGCTCCGATAAGGAGCTCAGCAGCTCTTTGCTAATTGCTGCTGGCTAGTCTGAAGGAGCTGGATGGGGGAGGAGCTGCATCTCAAAGGCGGGGCTAGGTCCATCCAGACGTTTTACACAGCTGAATGGTTGACATGGAGATTAAAGGATTTCTCAAACATTAATGACCGAGACCACAGGTTTGTTTTTGATGAGAAAAAAACCTTAAAACATGATAAAAGATTAAAAAATGCAATTTTACACGATACTGTCCCTTAACTTTACCATATATTTTATCTAGCTAGGTTATTTATTTACATTTATTTGGAACATGATAGCAGTATAAAATAATAGACATACAGATGAATCCAATATTTAAGTTTTCTGAATCTCAACTGAAGCACTTTTCAAAGGTTAATACATTTTATTATTTTGGTAACTTGTGGTAATATCTGCTGAGTCATGTTTAATTTTTTCCTATCTCTGATCAGTGGAAATATTTGTCGAGTTTATACATTTCATGTTTGGTTTGAGGGACGCGGCGCTTGGACAGTAGAACAGAAAGCAAACATCTGCTGATCATTATTAATATTACTGGATGTAAATAGCAGGAGGCGCTGCAGCCTGGTAACGCCTGGAGTCAAACTTTTTACATTTACTCACACGAATTCCAAGCTCAACGTTTTCTCCACCATAAACTTTCATTCCTTCGTCGAGGACTCCGATTTCTCCCAGAAACTTCCTGTCGGCCACCAGGATCCCCATGACCGACGGACTCCTGCAGCGAGAAGACAGCAGAACCGCAGATCCATTTATGCTTCCTTCAGGGCTTCATGCTCCAGTCCAGCCGTTTTACTGAAATCAGGCTTTTCATGCCACTATAATTAAAGGGGCTGCATGTGTTTTCCAGGCACACAACACATTTTATAGCACAATCAAGTCTCTGCGTTACCTTCAGTAACATTTAAAAAAAGAAAATCCACTTTTCCACTGGTAGATTACTTTAGTTTTGGGGAAAATATCTTGTTTTAAAATAATCTTCCAGTAAAACTAGTACCTTTTTTTATAAAATCAATATTAAGGAATTATTTGCTTCTACACCTTTCTAAAAATATATTTTAGTTAACTGTCTTATTTCAGGTGCATTATTGTATTTACACTAGAAAAAGGACCAAAAATACTAAATACTAGTAAGATTTGTGTTTTTGCAGTGCAGCTGAAACAAGTTAACTAGTTTGATATTTTATATTTCCCCAACAATGGCAGCAACAAACAGCAGGAAGAGATTGACCTATTATCTGTGTAACAACTATAAAAATAAGATAGAAATTGTTTTTCCATGTGTAATAAGTTTGTATTATTCAATGTAACGGGTGTTCTTGGGGCCCCCTGGTGGTGTGGAGGCCCTAAGCAGCCGTTTTTTATTAACTTTGAGGTTAATAAGAAACATTACATCAGGGTTGGGAATTAGTGCTTTGATGTGAACATTTTCTATGATGTTTCATAGAAAAAAAATAATACTCAGAGTCTCTGATGTGGGCCGTTAAGAGGCCAGTCGTCTCTGATGTTGAGAGGTTTGGATCCTGCTTGAAGCTCAGAGCACAGCTGAAGGATGAACTTACTTTCCGGGCCGGGAGCTGTCGTTGTGCTTGTAGTAATCGGGGGCGAAGCCCTCATACATGCACCACAGCGCCCAGTCGAACGCGTGCGCCGCAGGGAGGTACTGGATGACCTTCAGGTCGTCGAAGTTCACCCTGTCGAAGACGGGCGAAACCACCGTGGTCCGGTCGGCTTTGATCTGCGTCAGGAGCGGTTCGGCCCTGAGAGGCGGACGAAATAAGAAATAAAAAACATTTCTCCAGCAGATTCTTCATAGTTCTGCTTTTAGAGACGGAACTGCACCAGGTCTTGCTGCGGCAGGCAGGCCTTGCTGCGGCAGGCAGGCTTTGCTGCGGCAGGCAGGCTTTGCTGCAGCCTACCGGATGTGTCTGAATGTGTCAATACTTACACAAATGGGTGGAGTTTGAAAAGCAGAGGGAGCGTCGGATGAAAAAAAAGGTTCCAGCTCAATAAAAGAATCGGTTTTTTTTAGTTCAGACAATAACATCTGCTTGCTCTGTCAGTAAAACAAAGGTGGAAACAGTCGGTCGGGAGCCGCGCCTGCATTACAAGCAGCAGAACAGCTGCTGAACGGATCAGAGAAGCTGAACTGGTCAGTATGTGATCAACAGCATCAGCACAAACAGGGTGTGTTGACTTTACCCCACAGATGCTGAATGAAACCGAGGTCTGGACTCTTTCCAGCACAAAATCCTCTCACCAGGTTCATGCAGAAATGACTGTTAGAGGAAACCCATTAAGATTCCTTTAAACCGGTTGGGACAGATCTGTGGCAGTGGAGTCCAAACTGTTTCTAATATGACCCCAAAGAGTACTTGCAGGCCAAAACATTTACATTTTTTAAAGACTAACAACAGTTCAATTCAAATTATTTTATCTGCTTCATGCTAAAATAAACACAAATAAAATAATCACATTTTTTGTAAGAAAGGAATGTGCAAATCTTCCTAGATTTACACATTTGTGGGTCAGAACATCTGCATCAAACCTCCTGCTCCAGTGGGACCAATCTGTGTCACAGAGGGACCAGAAATGGCCCCCGGGCCACTCTTTGGACACCCTGGGATACGAACTGCAATTAAGTTGCCGCTGGCCACGCCCCCTCTGCTCAACATTTACTTTTCATTCACATAAAAACGGCTGCAAACAGTCGCAGTTAAGAACCGCACATTCGGACCCAGAGCTGGGCCACATGGCTTCAAAATAACATTCATTTTTTCATACCAGATCCGATTTTGATCTATTTTCTTTGGTTCATTACAGTTTTAAAGATTTAAAGTTAAAGTCACTGAAAGCTGAAAGCTGGTTATTAAAAGATGAACAGCTTCTGTTTTACCCAACCTTTTTTGTCTTTCATAAAATCAGATGATGATGTCATGTCTTTCTAGGCTTCTGATTGGTTAATTCAGAACTACAGCCCATCAGACTGTGTAGACCAGCTGCAGAAAGCGGTTTCCTGTTGGGGTTCTGGTTCCTACCACAGCTCATGGACTTCGATGTGAGCGTCCAAGATGGCCACCACGTCGGCGGTGGCCGCCCTCCAGCCGGACGCTCTGGCGTACGCCAGGCCTTTCTGCTCCGTGTGCCTCACCCTGGTGATCCGCAGGCCCGGGTTCTCCTCCTCCAGCGACTTAACGTACGCATCAAGGTCGCCTTTCAGGTTTTCTGGAATGAAAGCAGAGTTGTTGAGGAATCAGGTTGGACAGAAAAGAGTTATGAAAATGGAGGAGCTGGAATGCAAACGAGACTCAAAACAAGTAACACAAATGACGCTTTGATGTGAACAAACAGCAAGACATGAATCAACCATTTGTTTAATACTTCTCATAACATTATAGTCAGGACAGGCATGCAAACCCAGTGGTTCCGCCTCACATATCCGTTTCTAGTCTCTCCAGTTACCAACATGCAACAAGCATCCATTTCTCATTTCAACATGCATCAACTAACAGGCTGCATTTCATAAAACTCAGTAGAAAGGAATTATTTTAGTTTTTAGAGCAATACAACTGTGAAAGTTGAGCAGGATATTTTCGTTTTAAGGGAGCCGTGTTGTGTAAGATCAACTTTTTTGATCTTCCCATCATATTTTAATGTTTTTCTCTCATTGAAACAAAGCTGGAGCATTGCTTTGATTCTTTTCTACACCTGAGTAAAGTTGTCCCCCCCAAAGTTTTTGCTGCACCAACCAGCACAAACGTTTGACACCAATTTTGTCTGATTTGAAGAAGGTGTGGGGGCCAACTCAGGTCTTTTACACATGTTTGAGAAATCCTCTAATCTCCATGGCAACCATTCATCTGCAAAACACCTGACTGGATCTAGCCTCCTTACAAAGCACAGCTCCTCCCGACTAGCCAGCAGCAATTAGCAAAATGCTGAGTTCTTTATAGGTAATTATTTTAAAACTAGATCAATAATAACTTTTGAATCTGTAAGATCTATGACATAGAAATCCCCCATCTGGAAAAAAATTAATAAATTAGATAAAAAAAAATAGCCAATAATTTATTACTGTAAAGCTAATTTGGAAAAATGCAGATGATCCTTCCTGGTTTAAGAAAAGAAAAAAAGACACTAGAGCCATAACGGGAGGAGCAGCACCGACCCATCCAAACCCCAATCTGGAACCAGACCTCAACATGGAACCAGACCCCAACCTGGAACCAGACCCCATCATGGAACCAGA
>CAEFZY010065068.1:0-23979 GCA_903066815.1 Brachyrhaphis roseni | reverse complement strand
CAATGCTCAAAACGAGGGTTCTCTGTTTTCACTCTAACCAATGGATAAACTGTTGTTGATTTTTGTTTTAGATTAACCTTCTTACTTCCCTTATATCTAAAATACAAAAGTTCCCATAGAATTCATGCCAGCGATTTCTACAATGATGTTGCAGTAGGTAAGTTTTGGGCTCTCCACATGCATAACTTGAGTTCTCTGGGTGCTCACTGCTCAGCAACTTTCATGTTATGCTAATTGGCTTCTCTAAGTTACTCTTAGGTGTTTCTCTGTTCAGGACAAACGATGCACACACTCACTCCTCTGGATAATTTGGAGATACTGATTAACGTAAAGGCAGACTTCCGCAGAACAGATCTGCACAAAGGTAAACTTTTACAACCGGGTAAGTGGCGTGGCTTCCCTGAGTAGGAAACAGTGTTCACATTGAATTGTTTTGTATGTGTCACCAAGCTGATAATGTTGAGAGCCCCTGTCCCGATACTCACACTTCCACTTTTGTGTCCTTCGAAGGTGCGTTCCCACTGAAGGGTTCCAGCGGGTCCCAATTCTCCAGAATGGTCTTTCGTCCTGTCCCCTTTGCACCCTTGATTGACAATTTGGCTATAAGCCTGCGTCCAAGCAGACTTGGACAGAGTCTATCACCCACAATTCATCACTGCGTGTGATATTTTGCATTGAAAGGCAGAAACATGCCAATGTTCACCGAGCTAGTTCTGTCAAAAGAAAGAACAGTTTTCAAAAGTATTGAACAATAATTTTTTGTTTCGTTCTATAGTGTGAATGCTATCAAATTTTCCTCTGTATTCAACAAGTCATAACAAAACATATTTGAACAGCTAAATATCTCCTGCAGTGACTTTGGGAAGCAAAAATCCATACTGTACATCTACAATCGCACTTCCACTTTCTTAAACGACTGCTCCCGCCATTTTGGATGTCAAAGTTACAGCAGAGGCGCAAGTCGATGATGTAACCTGTAGAGTCCCAATTCTCCAGTTTTTGCACGCTTGTAACCTGCACACTCAAACCATTATGTGCACTTCGACTGAGCACACACTTCACAGAAGGCCGTAGGATGTAGTGTGAGTATAGGGACAGGACCAGAGTCAGCACAACCAGTCTAAATAAGGACGCGCAGTGTGTGCAGTGGCTTCTCTGGTGGAGAAAAAAAACAAAGTTTGTCCAGCTGCCTGCTTGTACATTTAGACTGTAGAAAATGACGGAATGTGTCACGAGAGATGTAAGCAATCGGTACGCCCGACTATGAAATCCCCAACGTCAGTTGACGGTGTGTGCAGAATTTGCATGGCTCAAAGTATGCAAACAGTACGCCGGGGTACGTGAGACCGCTTAAAAGTCTTTTTTTTTTTGGAATATGGGAGGAAACTAGAGTAACGCACAGGCAAACTACATACAGAAAGACACCAGGGTAGGACTTGAACCTATGACCTTCTTGCTGCCGGACGACAGTGCTCCCTACAAACTGCCCTGCAGAACTGTTGTTAAATTGTCATTATCCATTATCTTTACCAAATTTATCCAAACCTGGAAAACACGACAAACTAAAATCCAGACTTTTCCAGACTCCGTCTCATATTACCAGTCGGTCAAGGGAAAACATTTCTTATATCTTTTTATTTAAATAAACCCGTCAGCGTAGATCTGGCTACACTGTCATGGCTTCACCCTCAGCAAACCTTGCTGCAACAGACACGCACGTAGCATTCAATGATATTTACACCGTCATTTTTCATGCTACTGAAAGCAGAAACCCACAGAGTTCTAGCGCAGCACATGAACAAGATAAACGATGGCCGTCCTCTGAGCAACAAACCTTTGTTCTTCCTTGCACTCTCTCCCACGGCAGAACTTTAGGTTACATAACGCGCGCATAAACACTCGCCAAGCTGTCATTTAAGGGCGACTCCGACAAGCGGGATTCGCAGGCCGTCCACGTTTCGCACATAAACTACCATTCAAAGAGGGTTGACAACAATGAGGCAGGATTGCTTTGACAAAGCAGATCAGAGGGAAACCACATCTGCCGCTCTCTCCGAGAGACATGCCCACTCATTAACTGTCATGCAGGATAGTGGGGTCTTTGGGGGGTTGGGGCGGCTCACTTTAGTAAGTTCTCCTTCTGAGGAGAGCGCAAGTGAACCTGCAGAACCCAAGGACCGTTTTGTCTTTCAGCAAACAGCCTACTTTTATGGAGCACATTGTCTTTGCAGCTTTGCCTCATTAGCCCTCTTCTGGCCTGCGTGAACAATCAAGGCTGGGCTGCTGAAATATTGATTAGAGCCATGCTGGACTAAAAAAAATAAAAACAGTGCTGGATGTGTGTTGGTCTTTTTAGTGCGTTTGGACTAGTTGTTGAATATAGTTATCTGTCTTCTATGTGTGTTTACTCCTGAGGGAAAACAATGCCTACCCCCTTCAAAGTCTTGCAGAGAAGGACGCACTTATCTCATAAAGCCGGCGCTTGCGTTTGCACCCCGCCGTTAGTGTATGTTTGCGACGAGCGCCTGGGGCTTCACGCGTGGGCGTGCACGGTGTCCCCTCTTATTTTCGTGCTGTTTTTCGTAGCGGGCGTTCAAAGAGAATTACATAGTGCTGCTCGTTCGGGGCAGGGTGACTCAGTAAACGGGGCGGGAGGTGTGAGGTGCGGGGCTTTGGGGGGGTGAGTGCTCTGTGTTGCTCGGCGTGGAGCCGGACTGCTGAGTGCAGCACCAGCTGGACTTGTGTTACCTGTGCAATCCTCTTTAGTTCCATTAATATAGCTGTGTGCCACGCTCTAAATAGCACTGCAGGGACTTGAAACAGCAAGAAAAAGGTAGAGAGCTGCAGAGACGGAGGAAGGGAATGGGTGAGATGGGAGAGGAGTGGGGGAGGAGATAAGTGTGAGAAGCGGCAAAGTAAGCGAGAGTGGGCGTTCTGTTGCCTATCAAATAAGTAAGTTTAAGAAGCGTTTCCACCTCAGCTGCAAGTGCACACTGATTGTCTTATGTGACTCATAAAGTCTATAAAGTAGGTCAGTGGGTTGTTGCTTAAAGTTAAAGAACTAATATGTGATTAAAGTTACTGCAGTGAAGTTTGTGTGTAATATATGAAACATGTAAGAATCTCACGCTGTTAAGAGCATTCTTTTTTTTTGTCACACTGCAGATATAATATTTGATCCTGGAGAATTTAATAGTTGGAACCTTTTTATTGTCTCTGATTTCTCTCAGCTGCTGTAATGCTTAACACTTGCAGCAAGTCGAGAAAGAGAGCTAACGCCTGCAGAACGAGAAGCTTGATTTTATGTCCGGTCTGTTGATTTGGGGACACTCTTTGGATCGATATCCCTTTGAAAGACCTAATGACGGCCCGAGGTTTCTAAGAACCTCAGGCATCCATCGGGAAGGATAAAATGGCCGGTATTATCACAGATTCTCCTCTATACTTGCCTGGCCATCACCTTCCTACGCAATTCCACTCGATTCTTATCTCCCTTCAGTACTGCGTTTGGGTTTTCTCCCATTCACTTGGATACCTTTGGTAGAATTTCAACCAGGTCAATCAGCGAACAGATGGAGAAGTTGTGAACGATGATGTTGATTTTCTGAGCTGTTTTAGAAACGCAGCCTGCCTGTAGTTCTAGCAATAGCAGCGGCGGAAGTGGACGAAGTCGTTCAGTCCGTTTTGGTCAAATATTGAATTAACAGTGACAGCCATCTTGTTCGGCTCACCACTTCTCTCTTCGCAGTGGAGGACGGTTGTTTACAGCACAGGCAATTTTTCGGGTAAGCTTCATAGCGTTGAATTGGCACATTACATACGTCACGGGAACACATTAGTGATTGAGAACTAATTAAAACTTGAACTTCAGCAGCATTTACGCCTCCAGCAAGCAATCGTTTCTCAACAGCCAAGGGTCCGAAGGGAGGCGAAGAACAAGGCTCTGGTTTTTACCAGGCTACAGCTATACTAACAATACACAACAATGGGCATTGTTAAACTGCAGTGAAATGGAGGAACCACATGTAGGTAGGGAGGTCAGACATGCATGATGCAGAGCAAAGCATTTAATAATAGAAGCAGAAGCTGACTGAAAGGAGTGCAGAATCAAAGACAAAAACACACGGGGGGGCAACAGGAACGTACAACAGCAGGATATTGCAATGAAGTGAAGAAACAGGGAGTGATACATAAACAATGAGGACCGGCTGAGATAGGGAGCAGTTTGAATGAATGATTGAAACACCTAAGAGAAGCTAGAAAGCTGTACAACATCATCCAAAACAGCAAATGGCTCAACTACCAACCCACAAGGACACAAAGAAACCCAGGAAAGCGGCACAAAAGGAACTAGACTACCGGTTTTAGAAAGATGTAATATACCTGTATGCTTGCTCAAAATCTCAGTACGCCAGCAGCTAGTCAGACATGTGCCTTGGGTTTTAGCTGAGCTTAGCAATTTTAAACAACTCGAACTGAAAATAGACATATTAGTTGGGGTAGAACGCTGAGTTGACAGATATTATCAGTCTATTATCTATCTTTTTCAGCTAGCAATGCCTGTGGTTTAATGTGAAGCTACGATGTTGGAGCCTCCTGGCTGTATCAGCCAGGACTTGTCGGTCCTCTTGCTCCACCGAAAACGGAGTAAAGTTTGGGATTTTGTGTCAGTTGAGCAGCAGCATTGATAATAGTGTGTTCCTGCGCTGCCGAGGTCCCGGCCGACTCGAGGTAGATATAACTACCTGTGCTCTGCCAGATAACTCTGCACAGAACCTTGGACATTGCTTGGCTTAAAAACCAGGGCCAAATGTAAGAATGGTATGCTGTAAAACTATACGCTGTTAAAATCTACTAACATATTGTTCCATCTTTGTCCCTTTCAGCTTAAAGTTCTACAATAAACACTCGACTTCAGCATGAAATACATAATTACTCCAAAATTCAATAGCTTCCAGCAGAATAACCATTCTGGCGTTTTAAATCCATTCAGCGCTTCAAACAACACTGAAGCTGTTCTTCGATCGACACCGGAGGATCGTAAAGAGTTGCTGCTTTGTCTTAAATATTAATGCAACTGTGAACATTGGCAAGCCCAGGTGATTATGTTGTAGAATCCTGGCCGTTACCTTCCTACACAATCCCGCTTGATTCTCATCTCCCTTCTCTGGGAGAAATCTTTGTCTGGGATTTCTCCCATTGACTTGGATTTTTCCGGTAGAAGCGGAAAAAATCAGCGAACAGCAGGAGAAGTTTTAAACGATGTCATCGATTTTCTGCGCTGTTTTAGAATTAATGCGAGTGAAGCCGTTCAGGCCTGTTGAATTAACAGCCGCCTCATTCGGTTTGGCACATCTCTCGTCACAGGACAGTTGTTTATAGCGCAGGCTAGTATTAAATACGTCATGGGAAAACGTTAGTGATTGGATACAAATTAGAACGTCAGACTCCGCCTCTCCGAAAAGCTTTCTCTCTCAATGACCTAGCAGTCCGACACTCTGGACGAAGCAAAGCTTAGAACAAGAGGCTGGTTTTTACCAGGCTAATTTTGAGCTGGCCATGAGCCACAACGCATTTATACACCAGTGATACAATTAGTCATGGATTACTAAAGTAAATATGAGGATTGTAGGTGCACATATACTCAATATAAAGGTTATCTTTTTCAATTTCCAGTGTAGAATATGCCCCTGCAATAAAGAAAGCTGTTGTTTGAATGTTTTTTGGGCATCTTTTCCAGGAGTACCAATAATGGGGGAGTATGTAAATTGTACGTAAAGCGTCACAGTCGCATTTTGCGGAACATCTACATGAGACATATTGTATGCTGTGGTTTACCGCTGCTCTGAGTCCAGAGTGAGATAGTTGCTTACTCCAATGTGCTTTGAAACGCTCAAGGTTAAGGCTAGCGCCCTGCTCAGGCCTGTTTTTAATAATCATACTCGTGCCCCGGAGTTGCGACTATTACCGCCTGCTTCTGCACATTCAGGCAACTCACGCAGCTCCGCTGACCTTGTGCTGTCTTCTGTCTTCAATTTAATCCTTTACGTATAAATTTGAATCAGAAAACAGTCCGGCCTAGTTCTGTGTTTGCGCCGCAGCGTCTCACACTTCACGTCTGAATTGGAAGATTAAGGAGGCTGCGCTCCTTCCAGTCGGGACGGATGAAGGCTGTGCATTAAAAATTGATGCTACAAGGTCACGACATGATGCCCAGGGTCCTAAACAAGACACAACGCTCACACGTTTGTGGCCGGTTGTCATTCTGTTCAGCTGCTACGTGCTTGTTTTCGGTTTAGGCCACATTCTGGACTCTATGTCATAACATGTCAGATTATGACATGCAGATCCAAGCAGCAACAACAAGATTGTGGTACTTTAGCGCGGCCTGCCACTTTAAGAGTGCAATGACGTTTGTGCTTTAAAGGCAAGCTTACGTTGCTTCTGTAGAAAATATATGAAGTGCTTCACTGGTAAACAAAAGGAGCCAAGGGCATTTCTTGAAGAATAAGAAAAGCATTAAAAAATATAGAACTATCAAAGAAATGAACATGTAAATGTTTTCTTTGCTGTGTTGCTCCTGCATCACACAAAGTCTCAGTGAGTCTGTACCATTCACACTGTTTGAACTTCTCTCCATTTTCTCACTTCACTACCAAAAACTTTCATTTTTTTATGTCATTTTAAGTACTAAACCCACACAGGTTAGTGTATAATTTTGAAGTGGATGAAAAATGATACATGGTTTCACATAATTTTTACATTAAGCAAAATTCACATTTTGCTTGTTTCTGTACTTCTATTTGGGTTTTTACTGCTTCTGGAAATAGTCCAAGGGCTTAAAAGAAAGAAAGAAAAAAAACACCCTGTCAAACTAATGTTTTTTGATGTCTTGATAACAAGCTGTTACCTAGTCTGTTACCTAGCAACCCCACCATCAAGCCGTCGTCACCTAGAAACCCAAGCAGAGCTCCAGCACATCTGGTCAGCTGGTTTTACCGCTGTACAATGGCTGCTGGAAAAGATAAGTGTTTTGTTGTTGACTGACTAGCTGCATTCTTGTTGTTTGCGCTGGAGGCTCTACTAATAATTTTCAAAGATGTACAGTTGTATATAACCATTTTCACGTGCGAATGTAAACGTTGAGTTGGAGGTTGGGGGGCGTGGCCAGCAGCAGCGTATTTGGATTTAAAGTGACAAGAGATCCTAAAACAACTCAATCTGAAACAAGCTCAGAATAGGGAAAACTAATCTTATTATTATCCATCATTTGTGCAAAAAAAAAAAAATTATAAACACAAATCTACTCAAACCTGTTCAAGGAAGCATAAGCAGTCACCTTTAAAATTTTGCAAACTCTGTACCCTTCCAATACTTTGTCCTGAAATACATTGAAATTTATGATTACCGTACAACATGACATATTTAAGAAGTTGAAAAGTTTACACACATTCCTGTACAGTAGGCTTTGACAGATGGATCGTTTACCGTCCTCCTATAGACCACATCACACACAGCTGCATGTCTAAGTGTATATGGCCCACACACAGTAACAACACATAACATCCAGACGTGTGCCATTCCCTTCCTCCATGCCTTTCTTAGCTCATCCACCCCCCATCTGTTCATGTAAGGCGCAGCGCAATCTGGCATAGTGCAGCCATCAGGTAGGTGTGCAGCACACAAAGCCCCGGAGCTTTCCATTATGCTCACATGCTACCTTGTAGTTCCTGCTTGTTTTAAAAAGAGGGAAATGGGGCATTTAGAGGAGTTTACGTTTTAGAAAACCTTTTCAGAGTAAATGCAAGTCCCCCGAAACCCCCCAACACCCCCTCCTCACACACTGAAAAAAATGCTGGGTTAAAAATAACCCAACCTTGGGATGAACCAGTGCTGGGTCAAATTTGGACCGACGCTTTCAACCTTGCGGCTTATACAATGATGCGGCTTATGTATGCAATTTTTTCTAACGGCCGCCAGGGGCGCTCGAGAAGAAAAGGTAAGAGTGAGACAGGGGGAATATATGTGTAGAGGAAGACGCAGGTTTAATGTAACTTAACACGTTTCAGTGCACAGGAGGAAGATGAAGGCGGCTCTCAGTGACTTTTACCGGTATGTTTTTTTAACCAGCCCTGTTAGTGCTATGTTACCGTATTGCTGTAGGCACATGGGGCTTATAGACAGGTGCGGCTTATGCATGTACAAAATGTTTTTTCCTTTGAAAATGTACTGGGTGCGGCTTATAATCAGGTGTGCTCTATAGTCTGGAAATTACGGTAGTTATTATTTTACCACTACCTGGGTTAAAAAAAAAATAATTACTTTCAGATTCGCCATATAAAAACTGAAAGCTATTTTTATTTCCATGTGATACATATACATATATCAGGCAGAACTTCTATATGAAATTTACAAAACATGCAACTAATAAAAAGTTTCAAAAAGTATAAGTGTGTATGTGCGGTGGGCTGAAACAAGGGGCCAAAGTTTGCCCTGTGGAACTTCTTTATGCGAGGCTGAATCTTTACGGGACCCTCCTGAAAAAAGAAAGCAGAGTGATGGAAGCAGCTCCAGACAAAAGCGCCACAAACTGAAAAGAGAAAGGAGCGAATGAGACGGGGAGGCGGGTTGGAGTGCGAAAGCGGGGACGGGACCGTGCGAGCCTTTAAATCATCATCGGAAAGTCATTAGAAAGCTGGCGGGGCCGGGCAGAGACGGCCGCACAGATTGCGCGCTCCCGAGCACAATACTGCTAATGAAGTGGAAGGGAAGAGGGGAGTGTCTGCCGGCAGATTTCTTTGCTCTACTTACTCCTGCGGCCCTAAAGTTTCCCCACAATCTGTGTGCGGGGTGTAAAAGCTGTATTCATGAGGTGTTAACCGTTTTGTTTGTCGGGGCGAGGAATTTATTCAAAGTGCTGCGGCTATCGGCGACAGATGGGCTGGAAGGTGACGGATTGGAGCAGGAGTTAAACTCTGGGAGAAAGGAGAGGTGCAGGAAGCAGAGAAGGAATGTCGGGGCGTAAAACTGGACGTTATCAATCTGCTGTCGGCTTTGTGGTGCCAGCCCAGGCCTGCTGCTGGCGCTAAGATCAGCCTCATTGCTGTTTACTGCCCGACCACTGAACGACTGGATGTAGAAACTTTCCAAAGTTAAACTGTTTCACGTGGTTCTCAACCCATATTTGTAGTGAAGATTGGTGCATCTTTAAACATGAACGGAAATAAAGTACATTTTCATATTTCTAAGTAGAAACTATGGGAGTTTAGAAGTAGGAGAATCGACATTTTAGCATTTTGCCTTTTTCCAAATTGGATTCAACGTCTCACAGTGCTCCATAATGACAATGTGAAAACAGTTTGCTTGTAAATTTAGTAAAAACCACCAACATCAAAAGGCCTTCCAACCTCAAATGGTATCAACATGTACCTCTGATATTTTCCAAAATATCAAAACTACCTTTTTTCCTATGATAAAGGTACAAGATAAAAATTGTTGTTGGTATTTATTAAATTGAGAAAGCTGAACAGAAACTCCAAGTGCAATCAGAAGTGAGTCCAGTCTCAACTCTGTACAAAACATATCTGATAAAGGTTTGACCAAAATGGGGTTAAATTTGTACACAAAGAGTAAGAATGGAGAAGTGTGACTTCTTCAATATGGCATTTGTGGCACAGTGGGGATGTATTAGGGAAAATTGTATGTAACTTCACCGTACAGTAATGAAGCCTGTGAATAATTTTAAATTGAATAAGACAGTGTCTAGAATTGGCAGAACACTTGTGAATATTCTCTAGAGCAGCCTTCCAGAGTTCGTCACTTATCTCCGTTCCCAATTCCTCAAATTCATTAGGTATTATATTCTCTAAAGTGCACATGTGTTTTTTGACTTAAGCCCTGACCTGTAGGTATCTAAAATGATTGTGTTTATGGAGACAAAATTTGGCCTGAAGTTGTGAGAAAGAGGCAAAATGACCACCCACCAACAGGTCACCAATAGATCTGAGGCCTAAATCTTTCCATTGTGTATAACCTGAATCTAAAGTGGAAGGGACAAATGAGGGATTATTTGCTATTGGTAATAAGGTAGATATAGATTCAATACCAAATTGGGATTTTATCTGTTTCCAAATACGTATAGTACTCTGGATGATGCGGTTATTGTTGTATGTCAAGGTATTTATACTTGTTGGTGACAAAATAAGATCACCAATTTCATGAGGACTGCAGTCTTCTTTTTCCATTGTGATCCACGTGGATTGTGTAAAATTGCGATCTAGTCAAATTGTAATAATGCGAAGCGCACACGAGTAATAGTGAAATGAAAAATTTGTGAGGGCCGGTCTGCCCTCCAAGGTGAGCTTTGCTAATTCGGTGCGTTTTATAGTCCCACCGAAATGGAACGATTATAGAATCAATTTTCTTAAAAAATTTCTTAGGTAAAAAAAAAAATGGAAATATTTTGAAACAGATTAAGGATCTGAGGGAGACAAACCATTTTTATTGCATTGATTCTGTCCACCAGGGAAATGGGGAGAGATCACCAAAACTGAATGTTATTTTGCTGCTTCACCACAAGGGGGGAGAAATTAGCTTCATAAAGTGAATTAAAATCCTTAGTAATCTCTATTCCCAGGTAGGTGAACTTATTATTAGCTATTTTAAATGACACACTTTCCAAGATGAATTTGCTTGTCCCCTCCCCGACAGAGTCCCTCCAAGTTGGTGGTAAAGTTTTGGGATGAACCTGGTGGTTCTAATCTTCTTTCATTTCCAAACAACGGAAACTACAATGCTGGCTAAAATGTTTATGCATTTCTATCCATACTTGTGTATTGACACAATGTAGCGCTGGAAGTCTAGACAAATTTTTTAACTTCATCGCTTGGTTTCTGATCTGATGTGCCCTCTGGTGTGTCTGCATCATGACTAGTAACTTATCCGGTTTGTTTTCCAGGTTAAGAAGAAGCAAAAACAAAAAAATCTAAGATTAGGGTGTGAAACATTACACATTTTGGGTTTTATTTTAAATTAACATGCTTTGATATGATTTGTTTGAGTTCAACCACCATTGAACAGTTTCCTTTTTACAGTCCACTGGCACACAAGTGTTAAAATGACAATGTATGGTTGCCGTGGCACCAACCTGCCCACTTCATGTTTGGTTTAGTTTAAGTAATTCATGCACCAACCCAATGTAAACACAGCTGACTTAAGAAACTCCAAATATCTTTGAACATCACTTAGAAGCTAAAATACTGACTTCATTGTGGGCTAATGCAGAATGTGGTCAGCCCATTCAGAAACTGCATTATGTTTTTACAAGATACATAAATAGAAAATCTGAGAGAACATTCATTTATTTGTGCTTATTGGCTTTGATAGTGTTCTGTTCTGGCCCTTAAATGTGAACACAACATGATAATATCCTTGAAATTCTGTTATGGCATTTTGTTTTGGCTTCCAGACCCAAGATCATCAGTCGTCCCCATCTGACCAACCCTTTGAAAGTTTTCTGGATACGTCCCGTCTAAAACGAAATCCAGAGTAACATGATCGTTAACAGTTTTGTTTGTGTTTTTGTAAAAAAAAAAAAAAAACATTTCAAATTAATCTTCCAGCCAGAAATCTTGAAGTTTTACGCTGCTGGTGTTCCCATGAGAAGCTGCCCTGTAAGGTCAGGCTGACATTTACTTCTTAATGGCCACACAAAGGGGCCAAATTAACCCACCGACCACTTTATCATGAATTCAATTTCGATGAGAGTTTGGAAATAATGCTGCCTGACTGGTCTCTGCATGTGAAGTGGTGTCCTCACCATGAAGGCCTCTACATCACCTGGAGCAGCCACACAACCTTCTCAAGTGTTGCTTTCTCCCGCGTTCACTCCTAACGATGTCCATCAATAGTGCAGAAGGGTGAGGCCATTATCCGGGGCCAGCTCTGCGTTGAGAGCCGCTCTCCGTTGGAGAGGCAGTAATTGGATAATTACTGCTGGAAACCAATTAGAGCTCAGGGCTCCGTGATGGCACGCGAGTTCGGCCAAAGGATGGCCGCGTGAGCAAGTGAGATTTAGGGGTCGTGTGTGTGTGTGGGGGGGGGTTCTGATCGATTATCCTAAACAGACACCCCTCCTTCCCAAAGTCGCGCACACAGTCCTCCTTTCTCACCCTTCCTGTCCCCCCACTTCCAAGCGCTTATCTGCTGGACACAAAAGCGACCAAATCGCCCATTTCCATGTGAAAGAGTTAAACCCCAACAAAAGGCACGGATCGGCCGAGCAGCTTCAGACCCCCAAATACCCTCTGCGATCACTTGAGCAAATGGAGCCACAATGCGGAAGAATGGAAGAAAAGAAGGTGGAGGGGAAGAGAGCAAGAATGGGAGGTGGGGGGGTTTGAGGGCGCTCTAAAGACATATTTATATATGTTAAAGAAAATGCTAATACGTCTCGTGAAGAATGGAGAGGATTTCAGAGACTCTCCCTAATTCTGCTTTTGTTGCGCTCGCGTGCAGACGGGCGCGATTGACACGGTGCTCACGTGACAGAAGTTTTTTTTTTTTTTTCTGAGTCTTCAAATCAGAGCTCTTCTTGTCAGGGTAGGGGTGTGTGTGGGTGTGTGTGTGTGTGGATGCAAGAGTCTGTCCAACAACTGTTTTAAAGGGGGAGGAAAAGTGTCTGTGTAGTGCGCGCGCGTGTGCACGTGCAGCGATTTTTTTTTTTTTTTTTTTTTAATCCGCCAGGCGAGACGCGACATACAGCAGCGTTATTTGCTTTTGATTGCTCTGTACCTCTGGGTGTGAGAAAACGCTGAGCGGTGTTGGAATACGCGGGAATCCGGCGAACACTTTGAGCATGTTGTTGCTGTGGGCTCAGAGAAAAAAAAAAAAAAAAAAAAAAGCCTCTCTGTCTTCATCTGAAAGAGCTCTTCACCATGTCGCCTGAATGAAAGATCTTTTTTTTTTTTCTTGCACCGAGGTTAATGTTGCAGCTGCAAAGCAAATTACTACCTTATCCTATGAATATCATTGCTGTTTTTGTTGTCCTCATAGAAGTTTTTTATATTCTCTGCTACTGCTAATCTGCATTTAATTAATTTTTAGAGGAGAAAAGATTTTGCTTTTCAAAGAATAAAAATAAGATAAAGTAAAAAAAAATCATAGCCCTTATGAAGGTCATCAATAACATACCAAAACATCCTGACCAGCAGCAATGTTTAGTATCCCTTTAAAGGCTTTAAAGCCATTGATCACATCTTGCAGATATTGTTTTCCAAACAAAAGGTTGATTGGCTTCATAAATCAAACACAGCCCATTGACGGTTATCAGTACTTTTATTGTATTTCATTTCGTTAATAGATATCTTTTGTCTCGCAGCGTTGCTTAGTACAGGCACAGTGTTCCTGTTACGCCAATGAATGCAATAAAATAAAGGAGTTCCACAAGGTTCCATACTCGCTCCGATATTTTTGCATTACAAAACTCAGTTTTTGTCTTCCATGCTCATCACTCTGTCATTCACTGCTTTCATTTTCGTGCTGGATATCATGGGGCACTGAGTATTATTAACAACCATGCTTTTCCGTCCGGCATTGTCTGCTCAAGACCAAAGTTAAGCGGGTCGTCCCTACATAATTATCACTTCAGTGACTGGAATGTGTTCATATGCAAAGCCATTCTTACCTTCCACAATCTTCCCTTTTAATATTTAGTTTTTGAACCATTAAAAATGACTGTTATGGAGGGGTCTCAAGTATTTGTAGATTACAGTAAGTCACAGGTGGTTGAGTTCACTGTTACACTGTGGTCATCACTATGTCTGAAAGGCAGGCATGCTGGATTTTAAGATGTGGAATCAGACACATTTTTGACTTAAAACTTAGTAGTTTTCCTGTTTATGTTTCCAAACTGTAAATGTCCTAAGCAAAAAATAAAACTGATATTTAAATAGCTTTTCTTTTTTTTTTCAACCAATGATGCAATGCCAATTCATATTTCTTCATTTCACCAACCAGTTGTAGTGCGCACACAATCTGATTTCCTGTTCTGGTATGAGCTCTGAACAGAAAATGAGCGAATAAGTAGGGAAATTGCAAAGGAAAAAAAAAAAGTTTAAAATCCTTCACAAAGCCTCAGGACCTCAAGTCTGGCTCATTTAAACCATAAAGTCATGAGGTGATCTCATTCTTCTGGGGTAATTGGAAAGTGATGTCATTAATCAATCAATGTCTCATGTCTGCTTCTTTGGGACAGGCCCAACTAAGCTGGGCCTGTTCATTCAGGTGCCTTCTATTTGACTTTCAGTGGCAGATGGGTTCTTTATAGAACATGCCAACCTGTATTAGCTTCCACTGCAAGGCAAGTGTTGCCCCTGGAAAAAAAGGCCGGGGGGTGGAGGGGTGCAGGATGAGGAGGGGTCGGGAAAGAGCGAGCGAGCGAGCCCTATAGGAAGAATGAGAAAATCTCTTAAAGAGCCGTGACGGGGCCCCAGTCTGTCTCTAAATGTATTTTAATGGGGGGAACCCTGGTGTCCGGGGCAATTCATCTCCCATCTCCGAGTAATGAAAGGAGTCATAGCCGGGGACTGTTTCTTAGCCGGGTGGGTGGAAGGGCATGGTGCTACAAAGGCTACATGTGGCTTTGCTTCATTATGCCACAGTTAGGCTGAGAGGGAGGTAGGGGGTTCGGAGGGGCTGTGAGGGGCTCAGAAAGGGCGAGGGCCCGCGCAGACGGATTCAGAGGGGCCACAATGCAGGCGAGGACGGCTGCAAAGGGAGACCCCGTCACGCCATTATCCCGCCGCTGCTAACGAGGGCTTCATAGGCCTTTGATATAATCTCACCATTGAAATCCTGATGAACAGCCCCACCCTCACCCTCTGCGTTTACAGCTAAATCCCGTTTGTAACGGGTAAAAGCTGGGAGTATTTGTGGGTCTTCACCTGCGCCTCTCTGCTCCGGCGGCCGAGGCCACCGGGAGCCGAGCGTTAAACGGCGCCGTTGCAAAGGCTTTAATTAATAAATAAATAAATCCCTCTTTTCTGCACAAGACATCTCGTGAGCCGATCTGAGCGAGGGCCGAATTAGAGTGAAATCGATGTTGAAGTGCATATAGACCCCGTGTAGCTGGAGATATGATCTGAAAGACAAACAATTACAAGATTAGAGCGCAGCAGGGGACGGGGGATGAGTGAACGGGAGGAAGAGGGAATTTATTAGAATTTATTGGAATTTGTGAAATGACGCCATTAGCACCACATTCTTCTGAGCATATGTGGAAATTGATTTGCTGGAAGTGTCTTATCAACACATCATTGTGAGGCCAGAGTAAAATAATGCAGAATTTTAAAGATTTTTCACCAATAGAAATATGGAAGATGGACCCCATTCAACCCTGTTTTACTATGTTACCCCTAAACAAACTCCAGTGTGATAAATGTCTTATAAAAACCAACCCTGTTAGTTAGAAGTGAACTTCGGAATATGATTTATTGTTAGAGATTATTATTATCAGAGAACAAGCATCATCACAATGGGTAAAGAAGAGAGCAGGTCATTAGGAAAAAGTTGTGGAGACGTTTACATCCCAAGGATAACTGAGGTCTGTTCAATCAGAATACAGACACGCAAACCATCCGACTAAAACTAACACAGCAGACCCTCAAAATACACCGTGCCCTTTGTGAAACACGGTGGTGGCTGTTTTGACTTAATGAGACGGGAATTCTGGAAGAAAACCCGTTCAGAGAGCGCAGATGACTTTCCAGCATGGCAACAACCCTAAGCATAAAGCCGAAGCTACACTGGAATGATTTAATGTCAAACCCTACTCCTGTGCTGGAACGGCCCAGTCAAAGTCACGAACTAAACCTAAAAGGAGAACTTGCAGGAAGTTTGGAAAACCGATGTTCCATCCAGTCTGACTGAACTTGGGCTGTTGAGCAAAGAAAAACGTACACAAAATGTCCGCCTGTCATGTCCAAAGCTACTGAGACACGCCCCTAAAGAATTCCAGCAGCACGCCACACTTTTCAGATTCATCTGTGCGCAAAAGCTCTATATTGTTTTACTTCTGAGTTTACAATGATGCAAAAATCCCCAAAACAGTACCACTGCAGGTGGTGTGTCATAATGTAAGAAACTGTGGGGAGGGAAAGGGTCGAGGGTCCGAATACCATTTCCATTATTCAGCATATTTGTCCGGCTGGGAGGGGGGATGAGGTGAAAAATGACAAATTGTGTCGTGCGTGTTCGAGTTGGAGGTCACCTCCCGCTTTAGAGGTGGAGAGGTCAGTGGCGCATCTCAGCCTCGTGTTTTCTCTCAGTGGGTTACACGGGACACGCGTGTGGGGATCCAAACGGTGTAAATCTCATCGCACACTGAAACCTCTTTTCAGAGGTAAAAACACTCCCCGGTCAGACACTCCTATTCAAATTCTTTGTCCTCTAGCTCAGGGACACTGCGCATCTCCGTGCCTCCCCTCCACCCATGTGTCGGTGCGCAGACTCGTTTAACGGCCCCGAGGAACATAAACAAGCAACGGAAACTATAGCTGTATAAAATCAAGCTCTGCATTTAGCCCATAAATTGGGTGCCAACTTGCTCCGGACAGCCCAGGAATCTCTAAACAGGGTTTAGAGGTCTCACAGAAGACCCCCCACTCCCCTCCTCTCTCTCTCTCTCGCTCTCTCTGTCTTCCCCATCTTAAAGCCCGGATTGGTCACAGTGCGGCTCATTTGCATGCCTCCCCATATAAACCCTCCCGCAGACACTGCAGCCCGCTTGCGCTGACAGAGCAGCACACCTTCAGTAGTGAGTGAGTGAGAGAGAAGAGGGAGAGAGAGAGAGAAAGAGAGAGAGCGGAGCGCATCCTGAGTGCGCATAATCAGACGTATGGAATATTTATCACGGGCTTTGTTCTGACAAACAACCCAGGAGAGTGGACTGAAGGGAGAGGAGGACACTTTTTTATTCTTATTATTTTTCTGACCAGACGCGTTTTTGTTCGATCTCCCAAGTTGGACTCAGTGAGGACAGTTTGCTGAATTTCAGAATATCAAGATGGGAGGAAGAGGGTGGAACGGGCTGCTGGTGTTTACGTGCGCCTCCGTCCTGGTCTTGGCCGCTTTTACGCGAGGAAAGACGATGAAATATCAGACGTTTGAGGAGGACGCGCCGGGGACAGTGATCGGAAACTTAGCCAAGGACGTTTACTCCACTTCGCCCTTATCGGGAGGCTCCAGGAACAGCTTCAGGATGATGAAACAGTTCAACTCCTCTTTCATCCGTCTCAGGGAGAGCGACGGGCAGCTGACGATAGGCGAGAGGGTGGACAGGGAGCGGATCTGCAAACACACCCTGCACTGTCTCATCGCCTTCGACGTGGTCAGCTTCTCCAAAGAGCAGTTCAAGCTCATCCACGTGGAGGTTGAGGTCAAGGACATCAACGACAACTCCCCCGAGTTCCCCCGAAAGGAGTCGAGTCTGGAGATCTCCGAGAACACGGCGGTGGGCACCCGGATCCCGCTGGACTTCGCGGTGGACGAGGACGTCGGGGTGAACTACATCCAGAGCTACCAGATCTCCGTCAACAGTCACTTTTCCATCGACGTGCTCAGCAGGGCCGACGGGGTTAAATATGCGGAGCTGGTGCTCATGAAGGAGCTGGACAGGGAGACGCAAGGCTCTTACGCGCTGGAGCTGGTCGCCATGGACGGCGGCAACCCGTCCCGCAGCGGGACGACGCGCATAAACATCAAGGTGAAAGACTACAACGACAACAGCCCGGTGTTCGACAGGAGCAGCTTCTCCGTGGACCTGCCCGAGGACGCGCCCGTGGGCTCCCTGCTGCTGGACCTGAACGCCGAGGACCCGGACGAAGGGCTGAATGGCGAGGTGGTGTACGGGTTCGGACACCAGGTGCCTCCCGAGATACGGCAACTCTTCAGGGTGGACAGGAAGACCGGGCGCCTCACTCTGGAGAGCCCCGTTGACTTTGAGAGCAAGAACACGTACGAGTTTGACGTCCAGGCCACCGACCTGGGTCCGAACCCGAGCCCGGCCATTTGCAAAATTGTGGTTCAGGTGCAGGACGTGAACGACAACGCGCCGGAGATCTCCATCACCCCGATGACCTCCATCACAGCGGGGATAGCGTACATCACAGAGGCCGCGGCCAGAGAGAGCTTCGTGGCTCTGGTCAGCACCTCGGACAGAGACTCTGGCGCAAACGGGCAGGTGCACTGCACGCTTTACGGACACGACCACTTCCGACTGCAGCAGGCGTACGAGGACAGCTTCATGATCGTGAGCACCAGCCCGCTGGACCGGGAGAAGATCCCCGAGTACAACTTAACGGTGGTGGCGGAGGATCTGGGCTCCCCTCCTTTCAGGACCATCACGCAGTACACCATCAGACTGACGGATGAGAACGACAACGCGCCGGTGTTCAGCAAGCCCGTGTACGAAGTGGCTGTGGTGGAGAACAACGCGCCCGGCGCCTACATCACCACGGTGGTGGCGCGGGACATGGACATGGGGTCAAACGGGAAGGTCACTTACAAACTAGCGGACACCTACTTCATGGGCTCCCCGATCTCCACCTTCGTGTCCGTGGATCCCGCCAGCGGCTCTCTTTACGCGCTCAGGAGCTTCAACTATGAGGTGATGAAGCAGCTGGAGCTCCGAATCGCAGCCAGCGACGGCGGCTCCCCGCCCCTGTCCGGCAGCGCCAGCGTCTACGTCCGGATCATCGACCAGAACGACAACGCGCCGCTCATCCTGCAGCCGCCGCTCAACAACGGCTCGGCCGAGGTCCTCCTGCCCCGGGACGCGCCCGCGGGCTACATCGTGACACGAGTGGAGGCGCGGGACGCCGACGAGGGCACAAACTCGGAGCTGTCGTACGGGCTCGCCACCGGGGAGCCCTCCGTGTTCTCCGTCAACAAAGTCACAGGGGACATCTACCTGAACCAGGTGCTCAGCCACGACGTGGACGAGACCCTGAGCGTGACCGTGACGGTGAGCGACAACGGGAGGCCCGCGCTCACCTCCACCGCCGCGCTCCGCTTCCTCATCGTCGCGGGCCCCCCGCCGAGCGACAGGACGGTGTACCAGGCGGGCGGCGGGGACGAGGCGCGCGCGCAGTGGGACCTGTCGGTGGTGATCATCGTCGTGCTCGCGGGAAGCTGCACGCTCCTGCTGCTCGCCATCATCCTCATCGCGACCACCTGCAACCGGCGCCGGCGGGACAAAAGCGGGGAGGACAGCGACTCCTACGGGGAGAAGGGCACGCTGGAGCGGGGCAGGAGCCACGCGGGGGACAACCCGCTTCTGCCCCTCCACGGAGCCGCGGGGGGAGGTGTAGGAGCGGCTGGAGGAGGAGGAGGTGGAGGAGCGGAGGTCTTTGACGGACACTCGTACAGCAGCCAGCCCGGTGCTTTCGCTCCGGCTCACCCCGGGGGCAGCGACATGTGTTCGGCCTCTGAGGACGGCAGCGAGGTGCCCTGTGTGTATGACTCGGACAACAACAGCAAACTCCGAGGGAATAAACACGAGGTGAGATGCTCCTTTGGGACAGAGGGTTTGTGAGGAGGGGAAGCAGAGAAATGTGTTCACTAAGCAGACACTAACATGTGCTTTCTTCTTCTCTCCTTCAGGGATACTCCACTCTGCCTGGCTATGGGAACGGTAAAGAGGCGGTGAGGCCCATCACCATCTGGAAGGGCAACTCTTACACCACCATCTCTGCCCGGGACCCCGCCTTCAGTGGAAAAGACAGTGGCAAGGGGGACAGCGACTTCAATGACAGTGACAGCGATGTCAGCGGAGACACCGGCCTGAAGAAGGACGGGGTCATGGTTCCTCCCATGGGGGGGCAAAACGGTAAGGAGTGAAGACACCAAAGCAATAGATGAAGAAATTAGTTGTACCAGTCCACATGTCTAACCTAACCTTGTTCCTCTATTAGCTCTGTGGGCATGCACCAGCGAGTGCAAAGTCCTGGGCCACTCGGACCGATGCTGGAGCCCCTCGGCCACCAGAGCCAACGCAGCCCCCTCTCCGGCCCCGACCCTCTCCTCCTTCAGCAGCCTGCCCAAGACGGCCTCGCTGCCCCGGGACCCCAACCGCAGGGACAACTACTACCAGGCCCACATCCCCAAAACGGTGGGGCTGCAGAGCGTCTATGAGAAGGTCCTGCACAGCGAGTACGACTACGTCCTGGTCACCCCGCCCAGACCAGTCAGGGTGCAGGAGATCAGCGAAGTCGCCATCCCCGTTTACACCCCGACTCCGACGCACTGCCCCAACAACGACGTCTAGGGCGGAGCGCCGCGCAAACTCTCACGCTCGCGGTGAAATGCACAGACTTTCCAGAGTATTAATTTATGATGCTTTGAAGCTGAGAGAGCTTACAGAATCCTATCCTGGCATACAGAGCCGGTCCAAGAGTGAATGGGGCCCTGAGCAGAACTTGATTTGGGATCCTCATCAGCTGGCATCATTCGCATCACACATATAACAGAAATGATACCATGAAAGCTCACCCTAACTTAGGAGATTGTATAGCATAAACTGTAAAAACCATATAAATACTAAATGATTTCAAATATGATGTATAATATCATCACAAGTTTTATTTTGCACAATAAACTACAGATGTATCACTTGAACAAGAAAACAAAACAAAAAAAAACTCAAAAACTTGACTTGTGCAACAGTTGTAGAGCTCTCTGCTGCCCCCTGTTGGGTCTGGAGGCCCTGAGCAGCTACACAGTTTTCTTATGCCTTGGGCCGGCTCTGCTGTTTCATGTATGTCTGTCTCTATGCTGAGAGCCGCTCTGAGGTCCAGTCAATCACTCTGAGACATTTGTTGGACATGAAGTGTATCATATGCAAGCCTTGTACATGGAGAGATTTTTATTTTTCTATATTAAAAAAAGAGAGAGAGAATTAAGCAAAAAAAAATTAAAATGTAGATATATGTAAATACAGATCTTTAAGCATGCCTATTATTTAAAACGCCCTCAGAAAATGTTCCATTTGAGGGGCTGGTGACTCAAAACATGTCAAGTTGATAACAATGTACGGAAACCTTTGAATGCAATAATTCATTGTACAGAATTTTTTTTTAAATCGTCACAATACTATGAAAAGAAATAAACTTTGAGATACTCTTGTGAACCCGCGCGTTGGCGTTTGTTCCAAAGGATGACGGAGCGTCAGTCAGACCAGTCGGTAGCGGGAGCCAACAGGCGTCGCTGTTATTGCAGCATGACTGAGCCTGAGCGTCCTTGCAGCCCGCCGAGGAAGGTCACTTAGGTTTTTTTTTTTTTTCCCCTCTGTGAATACATGATTTTGCTGGTGAGATGCCAAAAACAGACTGAGGCGCTTTTCAGCAATCCATCCCCCCCTCCGGCTCCCACCGTTTCACACACAAGTCAGCCAAAACCCGCCTCAGTGATCCTGCTCTTTATCGCCGACTTTCTTGTATTTACAGTCGACACCAGAAGTTTACACACATCGTACACACAGACACATGCACCTTTGTTTTCTCACCGTCTGAAGTTAAATCAGACCAAAGGTCTCATTTTTAGGTCAGTTATTTGCCCAGTATCACAATAATAAAAGAGTTTATTAGAGATTTATGTGCCGGTGTCTTCAAAATTAGATGTTTTTATAAATGTTCTCATTACAGCTAAAAAAATGCTCAATTCAATGTTTGAACTGCGTGACTCGGGTCAAACCTTTTGTGTTTCCTTCCACAAGCTTCTCAGTAGTTTTTTGGAGTTCCCCCTGGCAGAACCGCCGTAACTGAGTCAGGTTTGTAAGGCTCCTTTGTCACACCTGCCATTTCATATCTAACATCTCTATCGGACGGAGATCAGGGCTTTTTGCGATGGCCACACCACAAAGCATTGACTTTGTTGTCCGTAAGCCACTTTGCAACCATTTTGGCTGCATGCTAAGGGTTACTGTCCATTTCTATGACCCATTTGGACCCAAGTTTTACCTTCCTGGATGATGTTGCCTTAATATTTTCACATAATATTCTCTAATAACGATGTCATAACAAACAGATGGGATGCGTTTCCCAGGTTGTATCTCCAAATGTAATAACAGACCAAACAGTTCTGCTTTAGTTTTGTCAGACCACAGGTCTTATAAAAATGAACGTCTTTGTCCATGTGTGGATCTTCAAACCACGACCTGATTCTTGTGTTTCGTTTTGGAGTTCAAGCCTAACTGGACATGTTTCAGTGTGAGTGATGACACCGTCTCACCAGCTTCGGCTGGCGTCTTCTGTAGGTCTTTGGCTTTTGTTCTGGATTCAGTTTTGCTCATTTTGGACCAAATCACATTCATCTCTGGGACACAGAACCAGTCTCCTTCCTGAGCAATGCGATGATAGGACATTCGTCGTGTTTACACTCGCATACGACCAGATGAACGCGACTCCTTCTGGAGTCTGGACATTGTTCCCGAGGAAGAACCAGACCTGTGCAGCTCCACAGTTCTTTTTTCTGATATATTGGAGGATTTCTTTCGACTTTCTCATCATGTCAGAATAAGAGATTATCTTGACCAAATGTTTCCTATTCTTGAACTGTTCTGCAAACAGCTGTTTCCTGTCGAGCTTTTTAGTCTTCTAAAGCTTTTAACAACAGATAAAGCAACTTTTACACATTTGCATCTCAATTTTTAGTGACTTTGATCATTAAAACCCAAAACTAGTTCTCCCAATTTTATATGCAAATACAACTAAAACCAGATATTTACATAGTCGGAATAAAAAGGCACGTGCACCTGCTTTTCAATCACTGTCTGAACATAAATTAGACCAAACTTTTCTGGTTTAAGGTCAGTTAAAATAGCCAAAATTATTTCTATCAACAATAATGAGAATATGCCAGATTCATTGTCTTGAAAGTGAAAAGTTTACATACAAAATGTTTACCTTCTTTAAACAATGATAATGTCGTGACTTTGGAAAGTGTTGATGGATTAATTAACTAAAACATTTGAGTAAATTGGAGCCACACCTGCAGGTTTATTTTAGGGACTCACCTGGAACACGTGACTTTCTTGTGATTTTAATTGGGTTTCTTATTTAAAGAAAACCCAGCTATTGCATTTTTCTTGTTGTTTGTCTTGTCTTTACATAGGCACCATATTGACAAAGTTCTTCTGCACATTTGCAATGGGAACGCAGCAAGTAAAAGGATATATTCTTAAAAGATGACAGAGTCGGACCCAGAGGGAGCAGGTAGAGCAGAAACAGCAAAAGCCCCAAAAGCAGAGCCCTGTGGGACGCCGACATGAACAGAACAGGAGTGAGATCTGATTAGATCTGTAGGCAGACGAAGCCAAGAAGGCTGATCAAACAAACAAGAGGACAACATCTCCGTCACATTCGTAATGGAAACACAGCTGCTGTCCGGAATGACCTTCTTGCATCACAAATGTTTATCCTGTCAACAAATTCACCCGCTTAGATGGCAACTAAAGGCAGTTTGTTGCACCAGATTTTCTGTAGGGGCAACATTGTGAGGAAGGGTAGAATTTTTTCACCACATTCAGGGTATAAATACTTTTCTAAAACACTGTGAGCTTCCAGATCTTCTCATTACTTCGACAGAACCCTGTTTTTTTAAATTATTTATTTAGATTTATTTACTCATTTTTGTCCACATGCCAAACGCACACATAATCCCATCATCATCATCATCATCATCATCATCATCATCATTCATGGATTCAGGGCATGTTTTATTAGCAGCAAACGCTGCGGACGCAGGAGGCGGCGTAGGAATGCGGCTCAGAGAGGGAGAGCGAGGACAGCTTTGGCTTGTCGCCACGTCCATCTAGGAAGAGGAGGAGGAGGCGGAGGAAGCGAGGAGGAGGAGGAGGAGGGGGAGGAGGAGGAGGAGGAGGAGGAGGAGGAGGAGGAAGAGAGAGAGAAAAAGAGACAGACAGAC
>CAEFZY010065067.1:0-49048 GCA_903066815.1 Brachyrhaphis roseni | reverse complement strand
GGGCGATATAGGCTTACAGTTTTAACACGATACTTTGCCAAACTATTGTGACGCCAGTAAAGGTGATGATGAGAACTATTTATTTTGTCTTTTGTAGGAAATTGTATGACTGTGATTGTGTGTCACAGCAATTATAGCCCCTCAAACAGAAACGCTGCTCTTGAAAAACATTCCCATTTTGTAATTTGCTCTTTTAGGACACCAGTCACATAAAGAGGTGTGATTTGTATCACTAAACTGCACACGATATTTTCAGATTTATTTGTATTTACTGGTGCTTTCAATGACCAAAAAAACAGTGGAGAAAATAGTATAACAGTTTGTTTTTATTTTAAATGAATTGGAATTTATTGCGACAACGATAAACCAGGATTCTTACCATGACAAATATCACGATAAATGATAAACAGTACAATAGGTACCCATTCTTGTTCGAAAAGTCCAAACAATAATTTTGTTTGTGTTTGATTTTCCGACAGGAAGTGAACACAACGGATGAAACAAATGCCTCTTACACTCACAAACTGCGCCTGGTGGACCTCCGTGCATCCTGGACGACCATAAACAGAAACATCGCCTTCGGGTTGTACGACGGTTATAAAAAGGCGTCCGTGTTGAAGAGGAATCTCTCCACTGAAGCTCTGAAGGGTCTGAAGATCGACACACACCTGCAGACAAAGAAACTCAAGCGTTCCCCCTCCAACTACTCCCCGACCGCGGCTCTCGTCACTCCGGTCGTTCCCGCCGCCAATCGAGTAGAGAAAAGTCAAAACGAAGGTGAGCGTTCCCAGCCGTGGTGATGGCAACAATCTCTGTCAGGGGGATGGGGAATGCCTCACCCGGATCTGTTTCTTCTGTGTTTTGCAGGAACGTCGATGTTGCAGAAGCTGATCGAGGAGACAGACAAGTTTGTGGTGTTTTCCGAGGAAGACTCTGGAGTGAGCGACCAGCTGTGCGGCATCGCAGCCTGTCAGACCGACGACGTGTTCAACCGTAACTGGTTCATAGAGCTGGTCAACTGTCAGGTAATCGCTCTGATGCTGCGTTCAGGAACCATCACGGATCCAACAAGTCTCTGATGTGACCAAAGTGTTTTCCAGGTTTGGTGAAGTCTGGTATAACAGTAAAAGATTAAATGAATAAATGTTTTATTTAATTTAACCACAAGTTGCCATAAAGCAGACTGGTGTTAATTACAGTATTTCCACCATGTAGGCCTAGTGAACCAGGGTTTATAATCTTTTAAGTCTATTATCAGAACTGATTGAACTGGTTTTATGACCACATAAAGTTGAAGATTACAAGATTATCTTCACCTAGATGATGCTTCGCGGCACAGAAACAGCCGGCTGCGTGCTGGTGTCTGCAGCCAAGGCCCAGCTGCTGCAGTGCGAGCACCACCCGACCTGGTACAGCGACACGCTGAAGCAGAAGACCACCTGGACCTGCCTGCTGGACGGCATGCAGTACTTTGCCACCATGGAGCTGAATCCCTCAGAGCAGGAGGACCGGCAGCTGTGGCTGGAGGTAGGCTCTGCTCTCGGTGTGTGACCGAAGGGCATCATTTGAGTGGCTATGCATATTCCGCTAAAGTTACAAGCACTGCTTCCAAAAATGCTGGGATTGCTCATTTTTGGACAGCATCTTTAATCTGTGTTTTGTTTTTTCTTTCTTGTTTAGGTGAAAAACATTGAGGAGCACAGGCAGCGTAACCTGGACTCAGTGCAGGAGCTGATGGAGAGCGGCCAGGCGGTGGGAGGGATGGTCAGCACCACTACAGGTATGGAAGGACTTGATTGTGTTATTAATATCTGTATCGGTCCCAATATGTAAAAAATAAAAGAACCTATTCAGGCTAATTCTTCGTGCTCTGATAGATGTCAGGCATTTCCATTTATTTTATATTATATTTAGAATTCATAATTGCACTTTCTGAACCATTTGACTGAAGATTTGATGCAGTTTATTTTTTACACGTTTGACCAAGATGGTCAGCCTGTTTCAGTTTCTCTGCTATTTATTTTTCATTGGCTGTTCCACTCCATACTGCACTGATTGAAAAAGTTAAAGTTGTGTTGTTGTGGTGCAGAGTTAGCAAATAAATTAGTAATTCAGTAAATTTATGCCTGTTTAAAAGAAAAAAAGCCCAAAAAATTTATGTCAATTCAGCTTCAGCACTATTCTGTTTTGTTCAGTATCACCTGATAATAAACTTCAGAAATCAGTACTGGAAGTAAATAAAATAAATAAAAACGAAGCGGATCAGTGCTTCCTTAACCGTACTACTAAAGTATCTTCCAAATTCAGCAAATAATAGCACTGAAAAGAGGAGCACATTTTTAGCTCATGTATTCTCTGATTAGATTTAATTTTCCTCGTATCAGATGGTTGAATTTTGCATTCGGCAGACTGGAACCAGCCCGCGCAGGTGAACGAGTCGCAGCAGGTGCAACGTATCATCTCACGCTGCAGCTGCAGGATGCACTACATCAGCTACAGCCACGACATCAACCCGGAGCTGGCCACGCAGATCAAGCCCCCGGAGATGAGGAACAACCACGAGAAGGAGGACCTGCTGAAAAAACAGGCGGGTGTGTGTGATCACAGGAGCAGCCCTGAAATCCAGTTGTATTATTTTCCAAATGCAACGTTGCTAATTTTTTTTGTATTTTTACTTTTACACTTTTTTATTAACCCAAAAAGTGCATAAAATTAGACAGACCAATAGCTAGTGGTCAGCATTACCTGCTACTCACAAATGAAACAAACTGCTGCAGTTCAACAGAACATTATTTTTACCAAATTGTAAAAAGTGTTTTCTTCTCGTTCCTTTGAAGAACTCAAACATTATGTGCGAAAACTAGGAATCCCATTTTTAGCATAAAAGAAAATGTCCCTCTTAAAAAGGCTTTAGAGTAAAACACAATAAACATACTTATCACATGAAAAAAAACTATAAAAAAGCTTGTGCAGACTTCCATAATGATCAGGACGCTAAACACCACAGAAACTACTTTCTATCCTTCCTTTATTGCGCATATCAGCTAATTCTGTGAAATTCCATGTTTCATTGTGAATTTTGTTTTGCACATTACATTCTGTGATTCCATCAGCGTTTTAAGCATTATGGAAATCATGAGCGCTGAAGGAAAGAAAAAAAAAATCAGTTCAATTATTTCTTTTCAGGTGCTGTGGAAACGTTCACGCTCATTCACCACGACCTGGAGATTTCCACGAACCCGGTTCAGTACGCCATGATCCTGGACATCGTCAACAACCTGCTGCTTCACGTGGAGCCCAGGCGCAAGGTGGGCAGGGACGTCAGCCCGCTGCCGGGAATCTTTTTTTTTTTTTCTCATTTCTCCGTTCTTCTCCAGGAGCACAGCGAGAAGAAGCAGCGGGTTCGCTTCCAGCTGGAGATCTCCAGCAACCCCGAGGAGCAGCGCAGCAGCATCCTGCACCTGCAGGAGGCGGTGAGGCAGCACCTCGCTCAGATCAGACGCCTCGAGAAGCAGATCTACTCCAACATCAGGGTGAGCCGCTCCGCCTCGCTTTTGAACCCCCACAAAGATCAACAGTCTTATGGTTTGACGTAGAAGTTCAACAGAAAATGACGAGGGCAAGGTAGAAGTGGGATAATGTTATTAGTAGAAAGCAATTAACTTAATTCAATTTCTGAAATCTGAAATCTCCCAACATATTTCTTGCTTATTTTCCTGGTCTATTTCAGATCATCAGTATAAAGACGACTTCCACAGTCGTTTCAACATCCTGCTATTGATAATAATCTGATGCTGATGCTTTAGTAGATGAATTATTTCTTTATTTGTAAAACCAATACTATAGTATAACTTTACAAGATGCTCAATGTTCCTCATTTTATTGCAGTATGAGACTATTTTTGTGTGTCTGAATTTCATAATGTTGCGACTTCAATTGCATTTTTCTAGAAAGGAGATTTGCAATTGAAGCAATGTGAATCATTTTAAATTCCACCTCCCTTTAGGCTCAAACCGACGAAGCGAACAGCGACGAGCTGATGGACATCAACATGCGGCTGCAGAATCAGCTGAACCAGGAGAAGAATGACATGCAGATGAAGAGCGAGGAGCTCAACATCCTCATCAGGTCTCTCCTCAGGATCAATGGACCTTTCTAACAACGAGCAGGAAACGGCTCGAAGTGAAAAATATCTGTCGTTTTTAGGTGTTTTAAAGATTTCCAGCTGCAGCGGGCAAACAAGCTGGAGCTGCGAAAGCCGCCTGAGGACGTGGGTGTGGTACGCAGGACGGAGATCTACTTCGCTCAGGCTCGCTGGTGTCTGACCGAAGAGGACGGGCAGCTGGGCATCGCAGAGCTGGAGCTGCAGAGGTTCATGTACAGCAAGGCGAGTAGAAGCTGTCTGACCTCAGTCTGTCTGAAACGTTGAAAATTCACCATCTCCAGCACTTGAGTCGTCATAGAGGAACTAAATATCCACTTCCTGTTCTTTTTAGCTGAACAAGTCTGATGACACGGCTGAGCATCTGCTGGAACTCGGGTGGTTCACGATGAACAACCTGCTTCCAAACGCAGCTTACAAGGTAAATATGTTATTTTGGAAATTTTGTTTTCTCTCAAGAAGTTGAAAGCGCAGTAAAATATATAAATGTATAATTGTGGAAGACTTTGAGCGTCTAAACAGGCGCAATATCTGTAAATATTTAAAATATTTATATCAGATATTGATATCGGTCCAAATTTTTAGATCGGCGCTTTCCTAATAAGCGCAGAAGAAGAAGAACCGTATGAATACATTTGAGCCACATTTAAAAGTAGCACCATTCAAACTAACTCTCCACTGTTGTGTGTCCCAGACGTCCTTTCACCCAGAAATAAGAGATTAATAAAGCTTTAAATGAACGGCATTCATGCCAGTGATGAGTCCATGTAAACTGGAACACGTTGTATTGTTTTTTACTTGTGCTGTTTTCTCCGTGTGTTCATGTATTTCTGCCTGGTTTCCTCCGTGCAGCGTGTGAGGGTACGTACCGAGGACAGACATGTTTGTGTTTGAACCCACCTTGTTTGTCCGGATGGGATCACTCCGCAGCTCCTCTGGGAGTTTTTACTGTGTCGCATGTTGAAAGCAACTAGCCGCATGTGTTCCTGATGTCTCATGATCGCGTTCACGTCATCATCTCCCCCCGTTTCCGTGACGCACCTTTCCGACCCCGTCCGAGCCGCGTCCCGTCGTCGCTGACCTCGTCTCGTTTTTCCAGGTTGTGCTTCGACCTCAGAGCAACTGTCAGTCCGGGCGACAGTTCGCCCTGCGCATCTTCAGCAAAGTGCGCCCCCCGGTGGGAGGAATCTCCGTGAAGGAACACTTTGAGGTCAGAATCGCTGCTGCTGCTGCTGCTGCTGCTGCTGCTGAAGCACATTTTACTGCGGTTTTGCTTTGATTGAGCCTCTCTGCTGTGATCAGGTGAACGTGGTGCCACTCACCATCCAGCTCATGTACCAGTTCTTCAAACGGATGATGGGGTTCTTCTTCCCGGGCCGAAACGTTGAAGAGGAAGACGTTGCGGATGAGGAAGACAAGTCCAGAATGGTCACTACTGGTACGTCGTTTTGTGATGAAGGCAGTTTTTTTTTCTCTGTATAGAGTTTGTACGGCTACTTGAAATCCTTGAAAATGCCTGAATTATAAGGTTTGGAAAGAGATTGATTCATGTATCAAGACCTTGAAAGTGCTTGATGTTCAGAACTGCATAGTTTTGTAATAAAGTGCAATCTAACATTTGATTAAAAGCCTAAATTAGAAAATTAGGTAAAGCCAGATATTTTCATCCAGCTAATTAAAAGTCACAATTTTTTCTGATTATTGATATTTTTTTGAAGGGCAGTTTTGTTACGGAGACTTCAAGATCCATTTTATTCATGGTTTTGGTTTTAAGTTGTTTTTATTTTCGTTATATTATTTTTATTTGTCATTTTATTTCGGATAATTAAGATATCTTCCATTTTGTATTCTCTGCAAAAATGAAAGTTTATTGATCTTTGAGAGTGTGAACTTGCATATATATACTATTATCTATATATTACTTGAAATTGCTCTCAAAACAACAATATTATCATTAATTGTGATAATTATCAGGACTATTTATTGTTCAGCAAAAATGATCCTAACTGTGTGGATCTTGCAGCAGACCAGCTTCTATTTTCTCCATCCGCAGTGTTGAATTACTCGTGTGTTTTTGAGAACTGTGGTCTCGTGTGTGTGTGTGGGGTGTGTGTGTGTGTGGGGGTGGGTGTGTGTGTGTGTGTGTGTGTGTGTGGCTCTGTGGTGGTGTTAGGTGTAGCCTTCAGTGTCAGGCAGAGGGCATGGTGCTGACACTAATACGGTGTGTGTGTTTGTGTGTGTGTTGCAGCTATCCCAGTCAAACCCCGGCCGCTGTCGGAGGACACCATGGGCGCCATGGGCCCCAGTAAGAGCATCACCCAGGGACTGAACCGCACAGCAGGGGTCAGGAGGTCGTTCAGGAAGCCTCCTGAGGTGGGGAGTCGATTCTGAATTTAAGCTGTTCAGGAAGGAGAGAAAGAAACAAACTGGTGTTGTGTGTCTTCTCCCCTCAGCATCCTGTGGATGACATTGATAAGATGAAGGAGAGAGCTGCTATGAACAATTCCTTCATCTACATCAAGATTCCCCAAGTGCCTCTGTGTGTCAGCTACAAGGTGGGTTTTCACCACATGGAGGAATTTAACACTAAATTCACCTTAAGTTCTCACATCAATCGATTTATTTAGTTTTAGTAGTTCTGCTGATTTTCATATGCTGTCATGTTCTTAGTGCACAACGGTATCAGTTTGGATGTTGACCCGTTGTCACTAGATTCCTCCATCCACAACTCCAACATCTAAACCAATGACTACAAGTTTTGTCCCCCTTTTGCCTTTTCATTTTCATCTGCCCCCTTTCGAAGTTTCTCCTTCATTTTTAATATCTAAAGCCCTTTTTGCACTGCAGGGTCCGGCCTGGCCCAGCCCGGCTCCGTTCGGCCCTGGTCATTTTGCATTGGGCGGTATACAAGGTGTGGGGAGGCTGTCACAAATTCTTGCTAAAGCTACCAAGGCGATCTCCCCAGCGACAGCAGAACAGTTTCCTTCTCCCATCCAGCTACTTCTGTATGAGCTTCGCTTGTCAGCAAGGAAGCTGAGGGAAACATTCACTCCATCTTTATTTAATGAGAAATAAAAACGTCATCAGAGTGTGGTCTCTGAGCTGGACTCGCGGCCAGCTGAACTACTGCTGTGGCTTGCTGGATTTCGCCGCTTTAGCAACGTCAGATGCGAAAATCCCCTCATTCACAGCCTTACCGACTTCTGATCAGTTCGATTGGAGAAACGTTATTTACATTTACCATTAATGTCTATGGCGGAAAAGGCCATTGTAATCCCAGTGTAGCACAGAGCGCAGATACTTCATTCAGATCAACTTCAAAACCCTGAGATTATGATTATGTACAACTGATGCAGACCGCCAAGTTCAGATATTCATTCTGCATACTGCAGATAAATAGCTCATAATTTAGGTGCAGACATCACATTTTATTATTTATATCCAGACTATAGTGGGACCACAGTCAGTGTAGTTTTTTTTTTTTTTTCCAATGCGAGAAAAAGTTTCATATTTATCTGTTTAATCTGGTGACATGATGCGGATCGTTCGTTCAGCTTGTTAAAAATGAAGAAAATAAAATGCAATTGAATATTCTGTCATTATCATTTATAAACGTGCGGGTAAGAATAGATTATGACAGGAATTTTTGACACCACATGTTAAAATGACAGACGTTCCTCTGAGTCAGAGATCTAGCCTAACTCTAAACCAGCCCGATTGGAACCACAGCTTTCAGGGCTCCAGGGAGCGGGTTGGTACCGGACTGGAAGTGCTAATGCAAAAACCATCAGCCCTGCTTTGAAGCCAGACTGGCCCGGTTCGGGTCAGGTCTGGCTTCATTTAAGAACCTTTAAGCAAAAGGGGCTTAAATGTGTTGGATTTTTTTTTTTCCTCAGGGAGAGAAGAGCAGTGTGGACTGGAAAGACCTGAACCTGGTTCTGCCGTGTTTGGAGTACCACAACAACACGTGGACGTGGCTGGACTTCGCCATGGCCGTGAAACGGGACAGCCGGAAGGCCCTCGTAGCGCAGGTGTCAACACTTGCAAAAAATATTCACACCCTGTCTTCAACATTTCACAAACCTGAGTGTATTTTATTAGTTATTTTCTGCCGATCTAGAACATAAAATGCTAAGAAAGTTATAAAGTTGAAGGAAAATCAAACATTTTTGAATTTTACAGGTCCATGTTAGTTTGTTTTTTGCTGCTTATCGTTCTTCATAAACGGCTCCATGTTGCTGCCTAGATGATAAAGGAGAAGCTGCGGCTGAAGCCGGCCTCCGTGGCGGAGCTGCGCGGGAAGGCGTCCGACGGGAAGACGGACAACAACCAGCAGCAGCAGGAGGAAGACGAGAAGGCCCGGCTCCTCATCGGCCTCAGCTCCGCGGACAAAAGCTCCGGCAAGAAGAGCATCTTCAGCCGACGCAAGTGAAAAAACCCCCAAAAAAACACACTCCTCACTGACGCAGCTCCCTCCGAGGAACACCCGAACGTCACTCCAGCTTCTGGAGCCACGTTGGAAGAGCGGGCGAAGCTTCTGTAGTTTCACTGCATCACATGAGCCTGCGGAACCTGTTTTCAAAGGATCTCCATGGATATGTGGATGTCACAATGACCAAATATGTAGTTTTGTGTTTTTGTTTTGATTGTTTTGTTTTGTTTATGTGTGCCAATTATAGCATTTCATACACTGGGCAGCTCTGATTTACGAAAGCATTGAACTGACAGAGCTCGGAAATAAATTGAGGAGCAGTAAATTGGTAAAGCGAGAAAATTTCAAACTTATCTCGTTAAAATGAAAGTTTGTTATAACGACAAGTTTTGTGTTATAACGAGAAACCTCATCTTAATAAACTCGTTTTGGCGAGTTTGCATCTAGTTATAACGTTCTCGTTTTAATGAGAAACTCATAAGAGAATCGTTCTTATTAGCAAGAGAAACGTTCTCGTTTGGCATCTCATTACAACTAGAAACGTTCATGTTTGAACAAGATATTGTCTTGTTCCAACAAGAAACAATCTCATTTGACGAGAAACATTTTCCTTTAACCAGAAACATTCTAGTTTTTGCTAGTTTTGCATCTCGTTATATGTAAAGAGAATCTTTCTCATTGTGAGAAACTCTTGTTAACTGGAGATGTTCGCATTTTAACATTTTAATGAGAAACGTTCTCATTTAGGGAGTTTTGTCTCGTTACAACAAGATAAAAATGGCTCCTCTGACTAGTTAGGACTAGTTGAATAAAGGCATAAAGAGGTTTGTTATGACTCTCCTCCCCCCCCTGCTTCCTCTAGACAACATCTAAAAATCTCAAGAGGTTTTGCTGTTTTACAATTACAACTTTTCTTGTTAAAGGGGAAAATATTTTTGGTTTAATTTTATATCTATATGTATATCTCGCTAAAACAAGATGCTGCTCCTGAATTTCTCTCCCAGCTCCATCAGACTGATGAACCGGATGTAATCAGTGTTTTGTTGCATTGAACATAGCGAGGCAGATTCCTGCTCCTCTCCTGCTGGCTCAGGAACACCGCTGCAGATCCAACACACACACACACACACACACCCACACACACGCCCACACACACACACACACACACACCACTTTCACCACTGACAGCTGGGATTCCATTCGTTTAATGCTAAATCTAAACTTATCAGTGTATTTTTTACCATATATGGAAGAAGCTGATCTGGGCTGCGTGACTGTCACTGACATGAAGGCCGACATGTTTTCGATTTTTATTGCATCACTCAGCCTGCTGTTTTACTTTAACTTACCTCAGTGCAATTAATCAAGAAGAAAGGAAAAAAAAAACATCGAGTACTTGATGGTTATGTTGAAAAGGAAAAAAAAAAATAAGAAGAGTGCGTCTTCTGTAATTTTAACACTAAAGCACTTTTCATGCAAAGTATTTGATATTTTTTGTAACCACGGTTGTTCTGTCACTTGTCTTGAATGTTTCGATTAAAGAGTAACGCAACAGCGGCTTCCGCCTCCTTCTGTTTACATCTCGGTTAAAGTCGCTCGACTCTCTGTGGATCTGATCGGTCGTCGATCTGACGGCTTCAACTGGAGCGGAATCTCCCCTCAAATCAGCCTGGAGACGCGTCACATCCATCCATCCGCGGGACGCGTGGATTTACGAGACCAAAACACGAAGACTTTTTTTAATTTTATTTTTATTTTATCTTTGTGAGTGAAAGTCTTGAGGATGCGATGGGATGCGAAGTCGGTAAAAACAGGAAGGTGAGTGATTCAGATGCGCGCGCGTTGCAGGTATTTTTACGCATTTTGTGCGGTGATTCTGGTGTAACTAGAAGTGAAACTTGCTTTCTTTACTCAACAAGAACAACAACAAAAAAAGAAAACAAATAAATCTAGGTCCAGTTTTTACTTTGCTCCACAAATGGGCATTGATGAGAGTCAAAAATAGATTATAGATTGGATAAGTGCTCACTGACCTTCAGTCTGGTCGTTCCGCGCGCGGTTTTGTCGCAGACGTGGCTCGAGCCTTCACAGTTAGGTGGAAAATAAAATGTATACAGTTAAATCGATGCTGTTCTTTAAAAGTATTTTCCTACTTTTTTTTCTTTTTCAAAAAACAGCTTTGAGTTAATTTATTAAAGGGAGAACGCTGGCCAAACTTGGATCTATTATGAAAATATAGAAATTAAATGATGTTTGAAAAATTATTACATAACCTGTATGACAAGTAGGCATGAAAATCCCAAACAATATTGACAACTATTAAATGTTAAGAAGAGCAGGTCAGAATGACCAAACAGACTTCAGTAAATCATTTCTGAGTCAAAAGTCATAACTCACAAACATAATTTAAGCCCAAATAGATGATTCTGTTTAATTTACAAATTAAATAAATAATCTCAGAAATTTGATCTATGACATGACAAACTAAGAATCTTGTCGGTGATATTCCGCCACTGACGAAAGCGACTTGATTTTTGGTTTTCATCAGATCGAGGATCCACCAGTTCCACGTCTCTACAGTCATGGCTTCCTATCAAGCGTCCGGGTCTCCATCGCTCGCAGACTCGGACACTCTGCTGTATTTCCTCAGCCTGTGGGAGTGGACCCAGAGCTGCTTCCTCCAGGTGACAGGCAAGGAATGTCTGAGAAAGAGGAACCTCCTCCAGCCCTCGTTTCGCTCTTCCTGCCAGAGTTTCCACAAAGTAAATCTCCATCAGAGGATTGTTTTCAGGTGGGGAGTTGGTATTTGAACCAAACTGGCTGGTGTGGGAAAGTGACCTCAACTTTTCTGCTTTCAGGTTCTCGATGTCATCGCTAAAGGCTCGCTTGGACCCATCCTGAAAGTCAGGGTTGTTCATCAGGAGAAGGTTTGGGCTGCTAAGGTTGGTTGACATGTTGACTTTTGTCTTTTCCACTTGAGGCTGAAGGAAATTTGGACTCATTTGTGGATAATTTGAACAAAATGAATCAATGATTGTAATGCACTACAGCCAGGTGGTGACACAGACATGCATATGTTCTTGTACTCAGAGCTTTGGGGGCATCACATAGATTATGAATGAAAGTGGGCCAAAAACCCACAAGTGATTATAGTTTATATTATTATTATTGTTATTATTATTATTTTAAGCAGTCCAACTGTGTCAGCTCTAAGAGGTGTTGACACACAGCACCAGTCAGTCCCATCAAAGATTCAGTAAAACCAAGGCAAAAGTTTTATATGCATCAATTTGAAATCAATACAATATAAAGCACTAATTTCTCAACTTTTATTGCTTTCAATAATGGATATATGTTGTCACATAGGTTCTACCAAAGTCAGAGATCTTAAAACAGGGAGTGCTGGAGCAAACCAAAGAAGAAGTTATAATTCAGGTAATTTTTCTCCATTTTTCAGAAAATGACTCTCAGAAATTATGCTAACCTTAACTGTTATAGATCAGAGGTTTTTTTTTTCAGGTTTAAGGGAGGGGTATATTATTTTGCATTTAATCCTAACCTTATTAATTGCATTAACCAAAGCCAGTTTAAATACTACTTCCACGTTTAGCTGTTTAGTCTCATTTGTCCACTTCCTGCTGGTTTGTCCTTGCTTTGCAGAGGCAGCTCAGACATCCGTTTATTCACCGTTTGCAGGACTGCTGGCAGACACAGCACCACCTCTTCATCAGTGAGTCAAAGCTGTAAAGGTTCCTAGTACAGCCAAATCCCAGCCCTCCGTTTTAAGGAAGTACTCTGAGATCCAGTAGCAGTTCGGAACAAAATTAGACATTTGACAGAAACAACAACAAGAAAAAAAAGCAGAATGTGACCAAATGCGGAAAACATTCATGTCAGGTTCATTACTGTGTTTTTGGCCTTTTCCTTCCTCACCAACATTAGGTGGGGAAAAAAAATCTAATTTTCTGTGGTTTCCCTTGCAATTTTCTAATTTCACATATTAATTCAGCCGCCTGTGCTGACCTGATTGAACTCATCAGCGGAGACCTAATAAGTATCTGTGCTAATCTGTGTTATCCCCCTGCAGTGTTGGAATACTGCAGCGCTGGAGACTTGTACACCTACTGGTTACTGAAGGGCCAGTTTGACCAGGACCAGGTTCGACTCCTTGCTGCAGAGCTGGGCAGTGCCTTGGGTATATATGCATGTGTGTGTGTGTGTTTGTGTTCAACAATGTTCATCAGAACAAATTTGTATTTTTGTATGAAGCTTACTTGATTCATTTCTCTTTTCCAGGTTTTCTACATGATCTGGGAATCGTCCATAGAGACGTAAAAGTACGATTTTACTTAAAGAGTGAGTGTACTTTATTTTTCTTGGGTATAATCTGAGTTATGTTCATAATTTTTTCCATTATTTTTCAGATGGAAAACATTCTGTTGAGTGATCAAGGTAACGCACATCTCGTTTTATACATATAGTCCACATGTAGCCGGATATCTGGGAAAACCAGGGCCGGCCCGAGGCATAAGCAAACTAAGCAGTCGCTTTATATTCTAGTAAGCTATTTTAAAGTAGTTCAGCCTACATATCTGTCCACACAAATGAACCTCCTGGCGCCAGGCTTAATTCCTATCAGGAAGTTGTGATTGTTTTGAAGCAATCTGATTGGTTGACAGGTTTTATTCTGTCAACCAATCAGGCTAAAACACTGCCCCCTATGGGTTTGGGATGTTTAAAACGACACTCAAGGATGGATTTGTGCGGGTTTGTCTGGATGAAAACTTTTCTGAAACCGATCCCGTCTGCAATGTTATTGTTTTAATAATAATTTACATGTGGCGGAGATATTCTCTTTTAAAAAGACCCAGCTACATGTGTACAATGCGTTAGATGAACCCTAAACATAGAGCAATGAGGACATAGAAAAAAAAACAAAACATTAGCAAAATGCCCAGAGATGCTCAGATCAAGAACTCATTGTTGATCAGTCACTGAGTTGGATAGAAAAATCAAAGATTACGGCAGATATTGGCCAAAGGTTGCTGTGTTTTGTCTCGATTCAGGTCACCTCCGCCTGTCTGATTTTGGCCTGTCGCGCCGACTGAATCGAGGAGGACGAGCGTTCACCGTATGCGGAACGATTCAGTACATGGGTGAGATCTCCTAAGCTTCTAAAGAGAACGTTCCTGTTGTTTTCAAGCTCTTTTTAGTGCTTATTGACTTTGTTTTTGACTCTGTGACTGAGTGAAAGCCCCAGTATTCATCATTACAGCCACATCGGTTTCTTTTCCGCTCTGGATTCAATTTGACCCGGTTAGAAAACCAAAACGTTTGTGACGTTTTGTCTTTGGGATCTATTAAAACTTCTTTCTATCTGTTGTTTTTCATTTTCATTCCTTCGAGTCATGCTCATCTTGTGTTTTTCACACAGCTCCTGAGGTTTTGAGTGGGGGTCCGTACAGCCACGCTGCAGACTGGTGGTCTCTCGGGGTTTTGTTGTTCTCGCTGCTTACAGGAGAGGTAACGTCCTTTTGATTCACTCGTAACAAACGCCACATTTTATTGGTTTTTGTTTCTCCTTTTGCAGTTTCCACTAGCTGCGGAGTCGAACCACATCAACATGTTGAAGAAGGTCAGAGATTGCCCTTATGTTCCACCAAAGACCCTCAGCTCTGACCTCAGCCTACTGCTCAGCGAGGTCAGTCGGCTTCAGTAACATCCTAAGTTCACCTCTGGGCTAGAAAATCTCACACCCAAGTCTCTTTCTTTTCCTTTCCTCTCCTCACCGCTTCAGCTTTTGTGCAAGAGTCCAGCAAGCCGCCTCTGTGACCTGCAGCGCTTCAAGACGCAGGCCTTCTTCAGGGGCGCCTCGTTCGACTCGTACATCCTCCAGAAAGCGCCGGTCCGATTCCTCCTGGAGCTCAGAAGCCATCCTGACTGGGCAGCCACGTCGAGGAGAGGCTCCGTGGCGGACTGGTTTGAGAACTTTGACTTTAATAACACCTTGAGCTCTCCTTTAACTCCCACTGAACTGCCTCCTGTTTCACCCGGCCAGGATGTGACGCTGGCTGCAGAGGAGGACTAGAAACCCGACGCGACTCATTCTAGGTTTGAATTCAGTCACTAAGTGTATGACGAACATCCTCATTTTTTAACATGTTTTACCTTTCACTCTTTTCTCTTTATTTACAGATATGTTGCAAATTTATTGCATTTTGTACCTTTGTGTTTCTGGATGCGTTTTTATTCAACTTTACATGCTGGAAGCTGTTTTAAACATTTTATTAAAAGGCTGGAGCTGAAGAGGCTTTTGTAACAAAACAAGTTTTTTGAGCTTTATTTCATGTTATAATATTATTCTCTCATCCAAAATACCTGGAGTATTGCCTTGATTTTTTATACATGTTTGAGAAATCCTTGAATCTCCCGTAGCAACCACTCTGGTTGCCTAAGCGCCTGCTCTCACAAAGTTCCACCTTTTTCCACAAAGTTCCTTCTTGGAGCTGCAGTCTGTAGTCGAGCTTCTGCCATTTTCCCCTCTCAGCTCCTCCAGACTAGCGGCAACAGCAATTAGCAAACTCCTGGTGGAACTGCTGGTCTGCTGAGCTCATCCTGCGAGCTACTTCTCAGTCCAACACTTCTAAGAACGCTGCTAAACGCTTAGTGGATGAACGCTGTTGTTATGACTTCCTGAAGGCAGGATGTCAGAAAGAGTAGGACCTTCTTAAAGAGACAGAGCCCCAATTTCAAGGCGTTAAATTGCAAAGTCAAATTTCTTTTAAGCCATAGTATTACCTTTATTTTATAGCATCTGCAGGTAGAATAAAATGCTTGATTGTGCTATAAAATGGCACCATGTGCCTAGAAAATACATAATACTGCCCCTTTAAACCACATGTTTGAAAGTAGGTATTATGGGTATTTTTTTCATTTCTTGAAATGCTGTATTTGCTTTACATGTAACAAAACATTTGGCTTTGAAAAAGTTAGAATATTTTCCCCACAGCCTTGGGTGCAGTGGGTTCACTTGACGTTTGGTGGCCAACTTTCAGCCTCCACACAACCTACTTAAAGGATCCCTCCAAAACCCATTTAGGACATCCATAATAGGATGGAAAGTGGAACACCAGATAAAGTCTCATCATTAAACGTCTTTAATTAGTCAACGCAGGGGAAAAAAATAAGCCCTAAGGTTCCCACGGGAGATAACCGAGTATAATTGCTGAACTTCGCAGAGCCGTGGGTCTATTTCAGAACCGTGTCTGCTGAATGGGAGAGCGTCAGGTCCTCCCTGACACTGAATTCCCTCTCAGGCCTTTGTCTTAGACAGGTCCGCCATGTCTGTGTTGTGGCTGTGCGGGTGGGACGCAGTCCAGTGACCCACATCTGCCTTCGCCGGCACACTGACCCAAAATAGAGGAGAGAGGAGTCCCCCGGAAAAGACGGATGAGTCGACTCACCTGAGGGTTGGTAAATAGCGCCATTACGTAACTGAGTGCCCGACAGAAGCAGTTTTATTAACCGAGGAGAGGAAGTAAACAGTTCAGGTTCAGGGGTGGAGGATGTGTTAATGAACAACATTTAAGCAAAATCACTGATTACCCAATTGATTTTACCCGTTATTATCTGCCTATAGCAGTATATGTCACTTTTCAAGTTTAACTTTCCAGGAACGTCTAATTAGTAACCTCCGACTTTCTGTTTCCCTGGAGTATAACTGTGACAGAGCAGGGGATAATTTCAGTTAACCCCTGACTATTACGCTGAGGAGAAACGCCAGGAAAAAATATGTTCGATCTTATGATTATACATTTAAATGTATGCGCTAGAATTTGATCTAAAATTTGGTTAGGTGAAACAAAGACTGAAGTTTATGTATATTAATATCAGATATACCAATCTGATATTAATATCTGTATCGCCCCTGATAACAATGCTAGATCTGATATTGGTGACAAAGTGCCTGATCCATAATGGCACATCTATTCAGTCTAATTCTATGCTGTGTGCTCTGAGTGACATCAGCCTTTATTATTTATTCTATATTATATTTAGAATTCCTAATTGCTATTCTGAACCATTTCAAGGATAGTACGTTGCTGTTTACGTTTCCATGTTTGACCAAGATAGTCGGCCTATTGTTTCAGTTTATCAATTGTTTTCCATTGGCTGTTTTAATCCTGACTGCACTGACTGAACAAATTGAAATGTTGTTGTTTTTACGTTTGACCACGATTGTGAATCTATTAGTGTATTTTAGTGATCTAACTCTGGAACAGAGTTAGTAAATAAATGTGCAATTTAGTACATTTATGTTTGTGTTTAAAAAAAATAAAAGTTTTAATTCAGTTTTTCAGTATTAGATCAGTATCGGCCGATGCTAAACCTTAGATATCGGCATTGGAAGTCAATTCAGTGGATCGGTGCATCCTGTTTCTCCCACAGAGACTGTTGTTGGCGTCTGGCATCATGACTCTGAAATACCAGAACACTTTTAGAAAAACAATACTAATGAACTGTAAATAGACCATCCCTGGATCTCTCAGTAGAATAATGATCCAAGACAAATGACAGAGACATGTACCCTAGACTTCACATAAGCCTTCTCCCACGTTGATCCTGACCTTTTGTGCAGGTATGAATAGACTCAAGCTAACTCTCCTATTGACCAAACAACCGGACCGAGACCCACTTTTTGAGGTTGTCTAGGTCCACTTCCAAATGAACTCTGGTTTGCTTCTGGTGTGAATACCAACTGGTCTCAATCTGAACAAACTACAGGGAACTTCATGAGCCACCACTGCTGGGCTTTGTGGTAAAATGAGCCTTTCTGTGATGCTACTGGCTTCATAGTCCAGCTTCATCATATGTTGTAAAAGTATGCGGTTGTAATAATGATAAGAGGGCAGGCAAAAAATTGTGCCACCGAAGGCCCTTTTTTCACATCTTTGTGGCTAAAGTCAAAGCTCTGCGTAGGAAATCAACCCTTCAAATTGAAGACAAATTGACCGTTAAAGCCTCGTTAACACAGGAGTGACCAAAACCTGGAACTAACCATTACTATTTCCATGTACATATGATCTCCTCATAATCAAAGTGAGAGGACGTATAGCCCTGAGGATGAAACCCTCTGAGATTCTGAGGGTGTGAGTACCAAATTATCAGGAGACCAGAAACTTTCCTTTCTGCACTTTTTTTTTTTTTTTTTTTTACTAATTAAGATAAAAATAAAACCCCTCAGGGGAGAGGTTAAATAAAGCTGCAACAGGGGCAGAGATTATGGATATATGATGTAGGTTTTGAGATGTTGCCTGAGTCCTAATGGCTGCTGTCGGCACAGTGATAGGAACTGGTATTTAGGGAGGAAAAGAAGGACTCCTCTCATTAAAAGCTGCTTGTGAGCTTCAGATTTAGCTGTGCTTCTGCTATTTTCTATAAGAAATATAGGAATTATTTCACTTGTGTAAAAAGAAGTCGGAAGTGGATCTGAAAATGTTGGAAAACTGTACTAGAACAATGATTCATCAAAATGTCTAACTTATGTAGGGCAGAGGTGGGAGTGTAAGCTCCGCCCAGGGGTGTATTCTTGTAAGGTGTGACACACTTTGAGTTGGATACAAACCAGAGCTGAGAGAGAGACACTATCACTGCTCATCACCTCATCAGAGGAGGTAAGATGGTTTATCTCTTCTTCCTTTTGACAGCATGATATTTGATATACTGTGTTTGCAGTCTGGTAATAGATTTTACCTAAACTGTTTAATTTTTTATTGTGCATGGAGAACATTTTTTAAACCTTCATTCCAGCTTTTATTAGCCTCAGAAATATCTATTTGAACATTTGCATGAACGTTAATTAATTTTATGCATTTTTTCCATCAAGTTTAAAATATGGATGGCCACTAAGTTTAAAATAAAAATAAAAGAAAATTAAATGACACAAAAATATTTGTTTTTTACTTTGAAACACTAATATGAAAAAACCTCATTTTGTATAGTTTAATTTTCCTTTATTTTTATTTTAGACGTATTTTAGAATTAATAACTTAAATCAAGCTCTTACGTCTTGCTGAAAAGTTGCATGTAAGTCAAGTCGGTTTTGTCTTGTTTCAAATGTGCGAAGATATTTTTGTACCGTTTAATTTTCCTTGATATTTTTATTTTAGACTTAGTTACCATTCCTATTTTAAATTGGATGGAAAACATACATGTAAATGTTCAAATAAATATTTCTGATACTAATAAAAGATATAACAATATTTTAGTCTAGTTATTAAACCAAAAATACGATTTTTATGTTTTTTGCAGTGAAAAACATAAAACATTAGATAGAATCAGGAGCGCAAATATGTATTGTCTGATGTGTATGCAGACACATTATAGGCACCCCTTCTCCCCGTCTCTCTTATTTATCTACATATTCACAAACACCTGCTAAATGCTGAAAATGCCCCCAAAAAATCTTTTTTTTCCACGATCATTTTGGCGCCCCCTCTATCAGCGCCCACTTTTTGCGCCACTGGATAGAATTCAATTTCTACATAAAAAAGGCTCCTGCTAAGAACATTTTTTTTTCCTTCTTGTAAATATACAACTGACTGCTTTGCCAATGCCATGGCGGCCGCCCTTCTCCTGCCGCCAGCAACTGGATCATCAGAAGGTCAACTCTTCCACCAGTCCCAGGATGACGCACCAGTTCCCAACTCTCTCCGAGGCCCAGAAGAGGGAGCTCCATGAGACGGCTCTACGCATAGTTTCTCCAGGGAAGGGCATCCTGGCTGCAGATGAGTCTGTGGGTCTGTAGCACTCTGACTTCCCTCTTACATCTGATTCCTGGTTAAAACCACATTGTCTGAACTCCAAAGAGATGATCCTGATGGATAAATCTAGATGTTTTCTCTGCAGGCAGCATGGCCAAGCGGCTGGCCCAGGTCGGGGTGGAGAACACGGAGGAAAACCGCAGGCAGTTCCGTCAAATCCTCTTCAGTGCGGATGATCGCATCAACAGCTGCATTGGAGGAGTCATCTTCTTCCATGAGACCCTCTACCAGCACTCTGATAATGGCGTTCCCTTTGTGAAAATGATCAGGGACAGGGGGATCCTGGTTGGGGTCAAGGTGCGTCCTGTGAACGTGCAGCGTGATGCAGATCAGAACTAATCCAAAGTTTCTTCTCTTGATAGGTTGACAAAGGCGTCGTTCCTCTGGCGGGAACATGCGGGGAAACCACCACGCAAGGTCCAACCAGCTCATCCTTATGGATCGGCTCTATTTATTTATTTTTTAGGATTTGCAGCTCAGATTTAAACCTTTCTCTGCAGGTTTGGATGGCTTGGCGGAGCGCTGTGCGCAGTATAAAAAGGATGGAGCGGTGTTTGCAAAGTGGCGTTGCGTGCTCAAAATCAGCGACTCCAATCCATCGAAACTGGCAATCACAGAAAATGCAAATGTGCTTGCGCGCTGCTCGAGCATCTGCCAGCAGGTTAGAGGGATCAGTAGTGTGCACGTCATTTATGGACTGATACACCTGTGTAGATTGATTGAGAATCTTTGATGTTTTGGGTAGAATGGCATTGTGCCCGTCATTGAGCCAGAGATTTTACCTGATGGTGACCACGACCTGAAACGCTGCCAGTACGTCACAGAGAAGGTGAGGTTTCTGTATCTGTAATATCAGGAAGTCTGGACACACTTAAAAAGACTTAAATGTATGTATGTATTTATGTATATATTCTTTTATATATGCCAAAAAGATAATGGAGAGCACTACTCTGCAATCTTAGAGTAATGCTCAGGGGGAGCGTGGCAGATATCACGGTCTGACAATGGAAAAAGGCAGGGTGTCAGACCATCAGTTCCCGAAACCACACACAAAAAAGAAACTCATAAAGTGCATGCCACAGTGCTCAGTGCGACCCAACAGACCACACACAGGATAAAAAGCTTTTTTCCTCAGACCGCTGGAGCGTTAAAAGAGCCTCGGGAATGTGGGGAAAAAAATTTACTTGGAAAGAACATCACAGAAAAATATGTAATTATTTAAGACTTTAGCAAAAAAAAGAAAACTATTCAGTTCAAACCTTTTGTTTGCTGAAGGTCCTGGCTGCAGTGTACAAGGCCATGTCAGACCACCATGTCTATCTGGAAGGCACTCTGCTCAAACCCAACATGGTCACTCCTGGACACAGCTGCCCCACCAAGTACAGCCCAGAGGAGGTGGCAATGGCGTCCGTCACCGCCATGCGCCGCACCGTTCCCCCGGCCGTACCGGGTCAGTCACACTACACCCACTGCCGACCAGAAACACTCACACACTTTTGAAAACACTCCATTCTACCCCTGGTTTTATGTGAAATCCCCGTTTGCAAAGAACTGTATTTACTCAACAGAAAGATGCCAAACGTTGATGGTTTACTCCCTGCAGGGATTTGCTTCCTGTCTGGAGGTCAGAGTGAAGAAGAGGCCTCCGTCCACTTGAACGCCATCAACAACTGCCCCCTGGCCAAGCCCTGGGTCCTGACGTTCTCGTTCGGCCGGGCCCTGCAGGCGTCAGCTCTCAGAGCCTGGAGAGGGCACAAGGAGAACGAAAAAACCGCCACGGAGCAGTTCGTTAAGCGAGCAGAGGTACTTTTTCCTGACATAAAAATAACTATAATTCCAGGTTTAAGTTGCTGCCTGCTTTTCTGTATTTATTTTGTTCCTCTCAGGTGAACAGTCTGGCATGTCAGGGGAAATACACCGGCGGTGATAACTACGGCGAGGCCGGCCATCGCATCTTTGGCTCCTGCCATGCTTACTGAACAAAGTCATAATTATTAAGCGTTATGTTTCATTTCTTATGCTATATGAATAGTACAGTAGACACTTAAACTAGATGAAAATTGGTGACGTGTGAATATATTGAATGAAAACAGCTGACAGTGTTTTATTGGGATATTTAATGAAGACAATCAGGAATGTAATCAGGATGTCTCATGTCTGAAGGAAATGTCTACTTCCTCTGCATAATGTGTGTGTAATGTAATACAGTGCTCAGTCGGTTCTTTAAATCTATGAGAACGTTGACTTGATAGCACAGACTACAGTTTATGTCAAGTCGTGTCAATTGCTAATTATGTGATCAAACGGATGATGCTCTTCATCCCCTTGTCTGAAAATCTCTATTGCTTCTCTGAGTGGAATGAATGTGCTTAGCTTAGCCTTTAGCACTGGTTGTTCAGAGGTAAAAACAATAACGCCTGGCATTAGCTTTGAGCTAACGAGCCCCTGTTCTCCCTACTGACCTCTGAATGCATCATGCTATCAGTGCCAGGAATATTCTCTGTACAATAAACATCAAACATCAAATGCAATAAAAATGCTTGTTGATTGAAGTCTGGTTTGTTTATGGAGTGGCACGTTTTTGTTGTGAAAGAATAACTCGGTGTAATAAGAACCTATTAAACAGGATAATTATCAGTACAAGTCCTTAAATATTTAGTATTTTAAATGTTTTTAGTAGATCTCAAATTATATTTGTGAACAGGGCTGGTCCTAACCTGTTTGGTGTTCTGATCAAACAACACAATCAACCCCCCTGCAGGATTTTGGGATGTCTAACTTAAGGAGAGAAGCAATTAAAATGCTGAGATAATTTAACAATGTCATAAGTGTAAGGATAGTATATATTCTATATAACATTGGTAAATATTGGTTATAACGTCAGCCCAAATGTTCCGATCGGTGCAACCCCATTTTATCGGCAATAAAATCGATAAAAAAGCGCAATGCAACAGAGTGATTACAGCAGGCCAACACCACTTTCCCAAATTAATGTGATGTGATTATGGAGCACTTATTCTGACATAGCAAACAGCTAATAATTAAAGAAATGGGCCTACATATACTTCCAGTTTGTGAAATATTCAGAATAGGAATCTAAGCAACACCTCATCCTATTCAATATAGTCCACATTACATCACAAGATCACTGTCATTGGTATGTATGCAATTATTAATTTAAAACTAAACTACAATATACTGTATAGAAATATATTCAGGTATACAGTATACTTTTACTTATTCATTGTATAGACTTTGATCATAAAGTTTCTCATTTAAAATTTTGAAAAACTAATTTTAGTATATTTACAAATAATGCTGTTTTAATAACCTGTTTTGACTATACACTAAAATTAAATGTCTGCAAAATAGATTTTAATTCACATTGAACAGTGAAGAATCCTGACTAAAATCCTAGTAGACCGGAGGAGTTTTCCGTCTGTGACAATCTTTCTCGCTGTCTGTTTGCATAATTGATCAATTGGGAGTGAGCGCCCTCTTGTGTTGAGCAGTGGAACCACAGCAAGAACATGTCAAGATGTGAAGTGGGTTATTGTAGCGTAAATAGAGAATCTTTAAAACACAGTTAAACATTCATGATATCTTTATCCTATGTGTAAAAACATAGGGAAACAACACTTGTTAAAAGTAAAACCACCTTACTGCATCTTCTCAGGTTTGTGGAATCAGAGTTCATTGAGTGTTGGCAGAAATGTGTTGAATGCAACTCTGCAGAAAACATCACGTTATATAAGCCATAACTTGATATGTTATCTACTGCTAAACAGACCAGACATCTGTGGTTGTCATGTTTGAATTTAATTTAAAGAGTAAGTAGTTGTTGCATATTAAAACATGACATTATGCATTTTTGTAATATAAATAAATTGGTACTAAGTTATCTGGACATACTAAAGATAGAAAACATCAAAGGTTTTCAACTTTTCTCTCCAGCTTACTTGTAAAAGTTAAGATGTGTTTTTGGAACAACACCTGAAATAAATATAATCAGACCAAAAAAAAAAAAAAAAAAAGCTTGAATTTACTATCTACTGAACAAACGAGGCAGAAGAAACTAGAATCCTGTCTGACCCCTTTCAGCTTCACCCTTTGTTATCTTCTGAGATGGGTTACTATAATTACTATAGAAATCAAATGTTGTAAAAGAAGTTGTGCTAAATTAAGGATGTAAAAAAATATTAAACGTGTTTAACATAAAAGATCAGTAATGATGTGGTGGTTGAAGAACTACCTAACTAGCTAAATTGGGGACTTCATATATTGAACCAGGTCTATTGGTAAGACTTGTTGAATTAATATTTTTTTTCAATATTTGATCATTTTGTGTTAATTGTTGGATTACACTTAGTAGCTTTAATTTGTTTTGCCTTAAACAATAAAGAAAGGTGTAAACAGTTTGTGATTTCCTTGGTTAACTCCATCAATGCAATTGCTGTTGACCTGTTTGCCCTAAAGCCTTATTATCTGTCTATAAACAGATTCTGTTGACCTGTAAATGCATACATTTGCAGGTCAACAACAGTATTTAACAGTTTTTCTAAACCCATTTCATCCAAGTGTAGTATGGGTTACGGTATCATTTGGATTCCCTTTAGGAGAAGGAAAGTATTTTTGAATTAAATTGAATGTCAAAATGCCCTCATTTTTTATATGGTTACAGAATTTTAAAGTTTTTGAAAATCTTTCATCATTTTCCTGCTGCGTCACATAAAATCTGGGAAATAAAATACATCACAGTGGTAATAGTATGAAAACCTGTAAAAAAATTCAAAGAGTAAGAATGCTTGTGTAAGGTGCTGAAAGTCTACTGGAGGATCGTCCAAGACTTCATATTTCATAAATTAGATCAATGCCTTTTTTTATGCTTTGAACACAATACGTTTTAAGCCAGTGACGAATTAATTGTCAATTATAATTAATTATATTATTTATTATTATTATTATTATTATTATTATTATATTCACTTAAATTTAAATCCATCAGATCACAGACTTTCATAGTATTTGTTTTCACTGGACTAGTTTCTATGGCGGATGTATCAGGTCTGGCAGAAGTGTGTTTTGATGGGCGTATCACCAAAGAAGAACTGAGAAGTGATCCTCACTTTTTAAGAAATTTGTCTGTTCAAGAGACATTAGTCGCGATATTAGGTTTTTCTACACATTTTTCTGGTTAGTTTCTCTTTCCATATCCTTGATTTTAGAGTCACTTGGTTTTCTAGGTGTTTTTGGACGCCATAGTTTTGCAAACACCCCGCCGTCCTTAGTCTTTTTTTTTTTTCCCAAGTTAGCAGCAGCCATGTCGGGTGTTGTGCGAGGCCCCGCTGGGAACAATGATTGCCGAATTTACGTGGGGAATCTCCCACCGGATATTCGCACCAAAGATGTAGAGGACGTGTTCTACAAGTACGGGACGATCCGAGATATCGACCTAAAGAACCGCAGAGGGGGTCCGCCGTTCGCCTTTATCGAGTTCGAAGACCCGAGGTGAGGCGCTAGCAGCGGCTAGCCGACCGAGCCGTAACTGATGCCATTGTGTTGTCAACGCGTTTAACGGGGATCCGGCTATTTCCTGGACGTGCATTGTTCTCTTTACCAAACGTGGTTTCGCCTTTCATGTGTTTTCAAAGTATACACGGCTGTCCTGTCGCACCACATACTACACTCTGTTGTTGAAATCGTAACACTTTTTCATACATCTACAGTTTCTCCTAATGCACATCCATACATTTAATTGCGCCATTTTGGCGGCAGTGTAATTTCTGCGCCGCCTCGTGTCAATTTCTAATATTGAATGTCACAATGTGATTTGCGGGTCTCCAACGTGGATTATGAGACATTAACATGGCGACGACCCGTCCCAGTATTCACCATGCAATGCAGTCGGCGTCAACGCTCTCAATGGGTTTCATGATATGTTCCTGTTTGCTAATAACAGGGACGCCGACGATGCGGTCTACGGACGTGATGGGTACGACTACGACGGCTACAGACTGCGGGTGGAGTTCCCGCGGAGCGGCAGAGGCTCCAGAGGCGGGTATGGGGGCATCGGTGGAGCACCGAGGGGGAGATATGGACCTCCATCCAGGCGCTCAGAGTACCGGGTCGTTGTGTCAGGTAAATGAACAATCCTCTTTATTGCTTATTGTCTCTTTACTCTGTAAAACACTGCGTCAATAGACTCACACTATCTGGTTGAATAAGGTACCATTATGGCATTCTGTAACTGGTATATTAAGACTTCCCAGTGAAAAATACAATTTTGATGAAGTAATCTTTAGTTGGGATACTATTTACAAAAGTGTTGTAGTTCAAAATCCAATATGAGTGTCTCGCATTTAAAAAAACATCAGAAAATTAGCAAGTATAACACAGCAAGTATAATTTCTGAAAGTTTCTTATCGTGTAAATCAATGATGCACATGGTATTGGACATCCTCATTTCCAAAAATTGTCCCTCAATACTTGAAAGTGTAAAATTAAGAGTTTTCTACTTGTCTTGCTGCTAGTATTAAATGCCAAAAGTGCTGCTATGCAATAAATAACATTAAATAACATTGATTTCATAGTCAGATAAAGCAGGACTTAAATGCATGCAGAGGTAAACTTTTTAAATTAAGCTTTTTAAAAACACTTTTTGTGTGTTAAATAAAACTTTCTAATTTCATAATTATTACATATATACAGTGAAGTAATTAAAACAGTCAAATAAACCCTAACATGTGATTGGCTAACCTGTTATGTACTGAAACAGCTGCTCTGCCTACAGACTGCCCATAAGAATGAATTATTAATGAATTATTAAACAAACAGTGAAATGTTACCATGTAATCTCAACCCTGGTTTATGTTTTCTGTTTATTTAAATCCATGTTTAAGTAAATTGTTTTTATTATTGGATTGGGAGTGCTATGGATGCTAGTAGTTAGCGCCACAGCGAGTGACAAATGCAGCTTGAAGCCATTGGGACTGGCTAATTGCTGGGATTATTGGCCAATCTGGTTATTGATGATAATACAAGCTGACAGCTGTATATTTCTCTACATTCCACATATGCAAATGATAAAGAATGGTCTTCCACCTCTCTGGTTTGATGCCAAACAGCTCACCGGAAGTGCAAATTAGCATTTTAGTTTTTAAATTTTCATAATTTTTAATAACTAAACTAAATTAAAGCTGAGTTTATGGTCGGCAATACATCCTCAACTTTACAAATTAGTATTTTGACCCCGATTGTTTTTTTTTCCTGATTTGAAACTACATGATTCTGACTAACACCTGAATGCATCACAGGAGCTGTGAAAGAGTCCTTTATCTCGCTGCTGGAAGTTGGTAAATGAAACCAATTAAAGTGATTTATGTTGAATATCTATGGAAATTGTACATATTGAGTTAAAAGAGAGCAGTAACATAATATTAGATCATTTTATTTATTCTAAATATTGATTTGGCCATCTTCAATAGTAAAAACATGTTTCTTTGTAAGGTTAAGGTCTGGTCCAATACCTTAGCCGAACTAAGTCACAAGAATTCGAACATTGTTTTTGGGAGATATTGCATTTTCTTTTATCACAAATGTAAGCTGGACCCTACACCAAACAACGTGCATGTGTAGGGTTTTTCCAACTTTCTGCCATAGTCCATAAACGTGACTATTAGGAGAATTTTCTCTCCAGGTTTCTGTTAGGTATGAGTGTGTGCATGGTTGGTCCTGTGTGTCTCTGTGATGGACCGGTCTTTAAATGTGAGGCTCAAAAATAATCTGTCACACTTAGTGCTTCAAGTCTAGACACATGTTGGCAAGGGCTGCATGATTTACTGCAGCTTTATCATCCTCACTACATCAGTGTGTGCAGTATGAACTAGAGCAGCCTGGACTGTAATAAATATGATGACCTGTACCTGCACTGTGTCACTCACTGTGTCATATGAAAGGAGACTTTCTCTGTAGTAGGGCTGTTGTAAACGAATATTTTAGCAATCGAGTAATCTGTCGATTATTCTTACAATTAATTGAGTAATCGGATAAAAACAATTTATAAAATATTGGTAAAGCTGGCATAACACCAGTGTTACTATCAGATATCAACATCAGTCCAATTTTTCATATTTGAGCTTCCCTAACAGTTAGGGAAGCTCAGTTTAGAAAATTAACCTGTTTAGAAAATTAACCTGTAACAATAATAGCTCACTTTCTAAGTTAACCAGAAGCAAAGTTTTACAAAAATCTGAAATTATATTTAATTTAATAATCAAGAGGCAGACTCACAAATACGCTTATAAAAAAAATGTCTATACTCCAGCTTTTGGTTTATGTATTCATCTTCAGTCAGTTTAATAGATGAACTCTCAGCTTGCCCCATATCTGTAAAGCTTTGGGTTTGAGGGTCACCTGGAGTGGGGGGCTTGGGGTGGGAGGCAGGCCAACGAGCAAACCTAATATTGGGGGGGGGCACATGACCAGGGGACAAATGTAAGAAAGGAGGTGGGGGGAGCAATACGGGATATTTACGGCACCTTCGTTTGTCACACTCAGAAACTCATCTACCAGCCATGCACCGCTATGATGATTTCCGCCACCAGTTTGTTCAGACCGGGATGATATAAAATTTGTTGTGTGGTTCTTCCATAAACTTACACTGTAAGCATCAACTACTCAGCCGCCCGCCGTGTTCAGTCTATCTGCTCATCTGTATAAATATATGCAGCGCTCTTCCCACCGTTCACTTTGAACCAGCAGCTCCCGGAGGAGAAAGGCTGCCGTACTCCAGGCATCGCGCCAGTCATTTGAAGGATGCTTATTGGTCCCTCAAAAACTATGGAAACCCAGGCATTATCATCAATCAATAAAATCCCCACGGACCGAACTTGAAAATTGGGCATTATGCTGCTAACACTTTGCTTTCGCCAACAACTCAGAGTTGGAAGTGAGAGCTCCGCGCAACGCAACGGTGCTCTAAATAATAAAACACAAATTAACGAAGCTTCAAGGCAGGTAAATTTTCCTCGAGGAATTTTAAAAATCTCTTAATTGCTCAAGGAATCGTTTCAGCCCTACTCTGCAGTGTTCAGTATTTTTTCTTCAAATCACATTGTTTCGTGTGTGTTCACTATTCACTTTTGTCTGATACTGTGTAGCTCTAATACTGACAGTGAAATTTAAATTTTAGCTTTAAAAATACGTGAACAGAGACAAGCATCACGCTTATCCCATCAGCCGTCATTAAAGTTCTGTCCTTCCCCGTGAATTATAAACAAAGTCTGATCTTTTTGTCTTCATACCAAATCCAGTTTCTGATTTTAATCTATTAAAAAATGCTTGATTTTTCTAAAAATAATAGAAAATATTAAAAAAGGCCTTTATTTCTGTTGATGGAGTATTAGGGCCAGGCTACAAGGAGTTTGGTTTAATTACAAGAAAAAACTCATATCAGCAGAATAAAGACCCAATTTTACCAGAAGAAAATCTTGAAATTATGTTCAGAAGTAATTTTTTTTGTTTGTTTGTTTGTTTTATGTTGTTCATAAAGTATACTGCTGGATTTTCCCCCTACTGTGACTGTATTACAGTATATTGAACAAATTGATGGGGAAAAAACAATCCAGATTTTCCAAAAATTCAGTCTTCAAAAACCAAAAATTTGTTTTTGATTATTGAACAGGCACCTTGTGTAGGTGCACTAACCTCTGAAAAATATGTTTTATCACAATAAAAATATTCCAGTCTTCACTGTTGTACCTTTTCAAAGTTGGACCCTTGTGTCGTCCTTGTGTCCAGGTCTTCCTCAGAGCGGCAGCTGGCAGGACCTGAAGGACCACATGCGCGAGGCGGGCGACGTGTGCTACGCCGACGTTTACAGGGACGGAACCGGAGTTGTAGAGTTTGTGCGCAAAGAGGACATGACCTATGCCGTCCGAAAGCTGGACAACACCAAATTCCGCTCCCACGAGGTATGTGTACGGGGTTTTGATGATCTGTCATGGATAGTGATGATTCTTTGCCGCGTCGCGGTGAGTATCTTAACGAAGTGTTCCTTTAGTCGCACGCCGACACCCAGCTCTTATCGTTGCCCGTCTGTAATTTCGGCCAGAGGCAGGAATGTTGCCTTTTCAATGTCAAGTTCTCTTGTGTCTGCCAGGGAGAGACTGCTTACATTCGTGTGAAATTAGACGGTCCCCGCAGCCCGAGTTACGGACGATCACGCTCCCGCAGCCGTGGCAGCAGAAGCCGGAGCCACAGTCGCAGCGCCAGCCGCAGCCGCAGCAATTCCCGAGGCCGTGGCCGAGGATCTCCCCGCTACTCGCCCCGTCACAGCCGCTCTCGTTCCCGCTCTTAAACCTTTGCCGCCATCAATGGTTTATTTTTTGGTTTTGTTCTTCTCCCCTCCCTCCTCCACCTTCTGATGTATTCCCTCCTGTTTTTTACCTCTAAGTTTCTCCAGATGTCAGCTATTGATTTTTATTTTTTGCATTTCTTGTCCTGGTGTCCTTGTGGATGATCTTGGTGTGTACATGTACCCTCCTCTCTTCTCTCTCTCTGCTTTTTCCCCTTTCGTTTTCTCCTTCTCTCCCCTTCTTTACGTCATCTCAGATTTTGAACATTACAACTTGTGCTGTGGTGAAACTTCAAAAATGTTGAGTTGTGAGAGCCGCACTCAATGTTTTTGGAAGTGTTAATCTGAAGTTTATTTTTTTGTTTTTTAAAAATTTTAGTAGCTTCTCTTTGGATAAATGTGGGGTGGGCTGTATTTTCTTTTTGTTTTTTTTGGAAGCCCGATACTTAACTGTATTTTACCCTTGTGTCTTCCTTTAGACATCTGAGGAGAAGGATTAAAGTGATTTGGAATAAAACCATTGTGGAGCACATTTCATTTGTATGGTCAGGATACAAATAGGACATCTAGGAGGAGGATAGGACATCTAGGACCAATCAGGTCGAGGCAATGGTATGCTTCATATTCCATAAACTGAACATTTTGACAGGTTGCCATGTTATGCATGTTATTTAACAAAGATATGTGTTACTGTACTTTGTTAAGACAGTTTGTAACATGCTACTCTGGTTTCTGACAGAATAAGCAGTCCTAAATCAAGTGTTGCGATGTAAGTGTAATCCTTGCTGTCAAATGTAAAGGAAAAAAAAAACAAAAAAACTGCTTTGTATTAAAAGCGTCCCAGTTTTGAGCATCCTCATTGGTTAAAAAAATGCTTTGAAGTCAGGAATTTTTTAAGTTTTTTTTTTTCTTAAGTCTTTTTGAGTGTTCAGTGGAAAAAAAAAATAGGCCCAAAACTCTTGACATTTTATTCTAACGGTCTGCCTCTGATTTTCTTCCTGGTATTTCAAGGTTTTGATTGGAGGAGTGGCTCAATGGATCCCAATCCTTGGAGCTGGATGAGTGGATCGATTAGGGAAGGGATAGGCAAGGATGGATGCTCGGGAACGGGAGCAGAGTTTCCAGGATTCAAATTTATCAGAACAAAAATAATGGGAGTCCCAGAGCACCTTTTTTTTTTTTTTTTTTTTTATGCCCCTTTTTGGTTTAGGCCCCAATGGCTTTATTATAGAAGAAAACGAAACAGAGGACCAGGAAGTTGGATCAAAGGATGGAGTCGTAGATGTCCGGTATGAGGGAATTAAAAAAAAAATATATGGGGAGGTTGGGAGAGGGTTAAAATCTGGGAATAGTTTGTAATTTTTTTGCTTTGCATAATCTTTCTTTTAGCATTTTCAATAAACACACTTTCAAACATATTTATGGAGTTTGTTTTTATTTGCAGTTTGGGTTAGCTAACTGACCACAAAAAAAGCTAATTTTCAAATTGGAGCTATTTTGTTTCTCAAACTTATTTAACTTGGGGAAACAACCACTCATGTAAAATTTGACTCATTGTATATTTTAATTTTCCTCAACACACTAATTGAATAATTTCTTAATTTTTTGACATACAATGGTCATAAAAAACTGATAAACTGTATAGTTTGCTGCACACTGCTGATCTAATATATTTGGCTTTTTTCTGTTAAAGTGAAGTGATAGTTACAGAATTGAGATGAACGTAAACTAATGCAGTATTTCCCCCCCCCCCAAGTTAATGAGTTGTGATCTGCTAAAATCCTCAAGCATTAATTATTTTAAGTAAAATAGCAAACTCAGTCTGAAAGCCCATATAGTCAGAAACAGCATCTTTCAGTGATTCTAAATGACTGGCTGAAGTAAATGCATAAAACTCAACCTTAGACAATAAATAAAGGTTTTATTTATTTCTTTTTTATTGTAGTAATGCTAAACATAGCCTACACTGTGTTCCTGGGGTGTTTTAAAACTTTACGTTGGGGTTTGGTGGCTTAACCAAAATGCAGAAGCACATGTTGAGGGAAGCTGTAACTACTGCCAGTAAACCTCTGGGTATCAATCTGGATAATAATAAACTTTATTGTTAAAGCCGCTATACGTACAGGACAAACAACTCAAAAAGATAATTACTTTATCTCTGGTGCAAACAGCAGTTCACAAAATATATACAGAAAAAAACACCACCTCTAAAAGATATAAATATAGTAAATAATGTATAAATGGGGGACTAGTATATAAACTTTACTAGTGTTATGTAATTTGTGTGGGGAGGAAGGATCAGTATTTTGAGTTTGTGGGGGCAAAGGTCAGGGAAGGTAACAATTGAGAACCATTTTATACAGACATCTTTCAATATTAGTGAGTTCTTGAATGACTACGCAACTTCAGTTTATCCATTGAACAGACTTGTAGCTGATTAAAAGTATGTTTTCTTTATTTATTAAACTACTACTCCCAGGTAAGAATCATTACTTACCAGCCCTTAAAAAAATAAACCAAAACAGTCATTTTTTTTTTAGCAATTAATTAATTCCCTATGTATAAAGCAACATATTGAATATCAGGCCAGAACTGTAAACATCTCATTTAGTTGTGAAGCTTTTTCCTGGAGTTTGATGACGTATCACTGAAGTATTGTTTTGTTACCCAGACACATTCATGTGTGAAAGTTTTATTCTGCTGGTGACGTCATTGCGAATTTCAAAATAAAACAACAGGATGTCAGTCAGAGCCCTACTGACATGACTAGTCTATTCAATAAGCCTGTCGCAATAAGAAATTAATCGCATTATAAATTAAAATGAGCTCGATAATCTACATTCAAGTGATAAGTAATGTTTATTTATGGTTTCTGCTGTGTCGCTCTTATTTCCGTTCCTTTTGTTGTGCTTTATTTTTGGGTAAGTATTCTCTCCAAAATTAAAGTTCAATGGTTTTTGAGAGGGCGAACTTCCACTATTATGCCATTACCAATATATTGCTTTAAAAAAAGTGTCGAAAACAAAACAGTTACTATTGTTTCTGGGACAATTTGTCGTCCAGCAGAAATGTTTTTGGGTTACCGTGACGGGCCCCAGCTGTGACTCTGCTGTGACAAGCCAAACGACACCTTCCAGCGAGCGGAGGTCCAGTTTCCACTCTATCCTCCAGTCGGTGGCGTATGCTGTGAATGATGCATTGTGGGATGAAATAAGATGCCGGCAGAGAGGAGCTGGAGAAAAACGCTCGCGCCGCGCGAGGAGGCCGCGCCGCAGCCAATGGCAGGGCGCGGCATGCAGCAGAGAGGGGAGGGGCTGGGGTGAGCCGCCGCGGACAGCAGCAGCAGCGCAGAGAACAACCTACCTTCATGCTTATTGTGTAAATCTTTTAAAAAGCAATTAGCCGCAGCATCATCTCAACCTTCCCTCGCCGGCTCGTTTAAAATCCACATTTCTGAACGGAGGACCCTCCTTCCACCTCACAGGCGCAGGAAAAGGTGAGTTGCGCCGCCCTGATCTAGAAGATTCATTCACTCTCAAGGTTTGGCATATTTAGGATTCTTGTTGTGATGATGTGCTTTTTTTAAATTTTTTTTTTTTTTTTTTTTTTTTACTGTATGCTTTCATGCGTGCTTGAGGGCTTATTCTTAAAAACACTTGAACAGGTTTATTTTCTAAATAGTCTGCTACGCTGGGGGTATAAAAGGAAACATTTTCATAATTGTTGCAGTTCTGATGCAAATGCATTTAGAGGAAAGTAATTTAACTCCACCTGTATCAAGTTTCACTGTACATTTCTGCAAAACTAAACCCCCTGTTTGGTAAAAAAAAAAAAAAAAAAAAAAAAAAACCCTCCAGAAACCCCAAGTAGAAAATGGAAACGAAGCGATCAGCTGGAAAAGCCGCTGTGCAGAATGGCTTTTGCGTTCTGCGTGTGACTGGAGAAATTGCAATGATCTGGCTGGCCTACAAGCCAGATCATCTCCACCACGTGCAGTGACATTATTATTTTTGATTTTACTCTTTCTGCTTCCCTCCCCCAGCACGGCAGCCTGAACCATGACCGACAGGAAAGCGGTGATCAAGAACGCGGACATGTCCGAGGACATGCAGCAGGACGCCGTGGACTGTGCCACCCAGGCCATGGAGAAGTACAACATAGAGAAGGACATAGCTGCCTACATCAAGAAGGTGAGCAGGGATGGAACCAGGCGTGTTTCACATCAAATGGAGTCATCAGAAGTGTTTCCCTGCAACCTGGAAATGAATAACAAGAACTTGGGAATTTTTTCCAAATATATATATAATTTTTTACAATCTGCCATGTTGAATGTTTCCAATATTCCAATCCTAAAAGTTTAAACCTGTCCTCGTTGGACAAAAAAGGTAGAACTCCCTAAAGGGATGGTCCAATTTGGACATAATTTGGTCCACATTCAGATCAGCAGAGTATTTAGCTGATTCAATTTGCTAAGCGATGGCTGAAGAGTAGAATAAGCACCAGAGGGGATGAGTGTTGGCATCAAGCTTAACGCTAGTGCGCTATCAGGTGGTTGCTTGAGCATCTAAGCCATCGGCGAGTCAGATAAGTGAGTGAAAGTCTTCAGACACTGGCTTACTAGCCGCAATTTCATTTCAAACATCTGTGGATAAGTTTGTTCACGCGATGTCACTCTCCTTCCACTTCCTGTCGTCTTCTTCGCCGTTTCTGCCAGTAGTGTAGATCTGGTGTGGTGCGAACAAAATGTTTCCATCGCAGTTTTGCTGAAATGCGCTAATTCCGATATGGCGGAAAAAAAACAACCTCATCTTAGTGCAAAAACCTTTAATCAAAAAACTATTTTTTTTTCTCCAAAACTGCCATGTTGCCATTGAGCGAATTTATTTTTGTAATTCCAATTTGCGCAATTATACGGCCAATGGAAGCACAGCTACTGACGCAGCTGGCAGAATTGCCAGGCGTGGGTGGGTTTAGTAACCTGGTGTGGGAAACAAACATTTTTTATGTCTAACTATTAAAACAAGAATATATCACACAAGCTCAACCTTTTAGTATTCCTTGTTGCTGTCCTGCTTTTACACTGTAACACTGGGAGCAATGTGCAGCAACAGGTAGAGGAGTAACTGCATTGCACAATGCGCTGGTAGAACCTCTAGTCGTCAAAGAAACATTGCGTTTTTCCATCTGTAACTCTTCAAACTCTTGGTATACCTGATGAATTTTCACGCTTAAGTTTCCAATGAGTAGCAATTTGGGTATGTGGGATGGGTACAGAGTGGACTTGCCAAAACTTTGACAAGTCCACTCTCTGTTCAGGATAGCTGCATGATTTAATAATCTATTCAGACAGACCTAAATTTTGATCGCTATCAAATTTTGAGCAAGTGCTGTCTTAATTTGATCTGTCTCAGGCAGCCTGTGTGTCTGCTGACCTTCATCACCGTCTGGTCTGTCGGATGCTCAGCTGTAAGCATGTAGCAGTAATGCACCGTTCGTTATGCCTGACATTTTGGCCCTTTCCATATTCGATTGTGATTGTCTGTGTGGGTGCCAAGTTATGTTCAGACTATTCCTTCTGGGTGCTTAACTTTTTATTTATTACTTTTTGAGTTTTATGGTAAAGTAATGAAACAGTGGAAAGTGGACAGAAAAGCCCAAAATTAAAAGAAAAGCATAATTTGTGAAATCTTTTTGAAAACGGCAGCATCAATAACGAGTTAACTGGAAGGATTGTACGCCTGAGTTTAGCTGGAATTGAGAGAAATTTTTATGTCTGCTTATACTTTTGTATGTAAAGCGCATACAAAAATGTTTTGTTTTTTGTTTTCACTCTGCAAAGATCTGCAACCTTTGCACTTAAAGTGAATTTAGAGAAATGGATTTGTTTAGAACATTTAAACGTCCTTGACTCTTTACAGATGGAATCAATTTTGTCTCAATTTGAAGCCCTTTAAAAAACTGTTCTTGTTTTCTTGTTTCAGATCAAACAAAGTTTTATATTAAAGACTGTCATTGGAAAATGCTGCTTCAAATAATAACTTTATATAATCTTTTGGTTTAATTTTACTTTTCATGTAATTGCTGCCTGGCCTGTAAAATCAGCCACAAAAATGACTCAAAAAGTGCATCGACTGCTCATCCAGGAGGTCAGAAAAGAATCCAGAGCAACATCTAGATCACTATAGGCCTCACTCTTCTTAGTTAAAGTCAAAGTTCATGAAAGTACAGTATTGCATCTGGGATAGAATAACTGGTGAAAGCTGGATGAAAAACTTCAATGGACATAATAATGAGGCGTCCAGTCAAAGTCTGAGTTATCAGAAATGGTTGTTGCCATCAAAAGTGGCAGGTTGAAGGGGCAATTACTTTTTCGCATACGACCACGTTGGTTTCCTTAGCTTTTTTTTAACCTTTATAAATAAAATGATCATTTTGAAGTCGCGATTAGTTTTTCCAGTAAAGTTTCTCTGATGTAAATACAAAATTTTAAGTGTGACCAAAAAATAAATAAATAAATAAATAAAGGAAATCTCTAAGAACTAAAATACTTATTTAAAATATTAAATTAGTTCATTGACTACCTGCTTTTGAAACCTTTTACTTTGGAAAGCAAGATGTTTTAAAGTTGTAGTGTGGAACTTTTTCAAACTAGTTTTTTCCATATTTGTTAAACTTGTCACCAAGTTATGACGGTTTATTTTGAGATGGATAATCTGTGAAAAAAACTGAGCTCCTCCATGAGCTACTACTGCCATCTAAAGATGCACAGTCAAAATCAACCAATCAGAGCCTGGAGGAGGGTCTTGTTGCTGTCAATCAATGATGATTAGCGTGCTAATGGCAGAGAAACAACTTACCATTCAGGAAAACTTTATCCACCATCATCAGTGGCTGTGCTAACTAGCCTTAGCTAAGTTGTGTGAGTAAAGGGGGGTGAGTACGAATGATTGGCAACGCTAAGACCCTCCTCCTGACTCTGATTGGTTGTTTCTGACTGAGTGGCATATTCCTCCAGTTAGCATTGGGAAAAGGCAGAGGTACTCTGTTTTTATTCTTCAAGTTATCTGTTTTTTTGTGATACTGTCACAACATAATGATCATTTTGACATACCTGTATACGTATATATATATAAAACTAATTATTTACTAAAGCTAATGCAAAATGTTGTTAAAAAAAGAAGGTTCCTTCCTCCACTTCAGTGCAATCTTGTGTGTGTGTATAAATGAAAATATGCTAATGCTAAAAACTAGCTTTCTCCTGTATCTTCTATGGCCGCCACATTCTCGGCCGTGAACGTCTACAACCCAGCCGTTAATCCTCTCGCCTCGTCTCTTTTTAGGAGTTTGACAAGAAGTACAACCCCACCTGGCACTGCATCGTTGGGAGGAACTTTGGCAGCTACGTCACCCACGAGACGAAGCATTTTATTTACTTTTACCTGGGCCAGGTGGCCATCTTGCTCTTCAAGTCCGGCTGAGTTTCTGATGTGTGTTGAGGAGTTTTTCTCCCTGAACCTTCATCAGGAAATGCACTGGTGGCTGATGTCTCCCATAACACTTATGACATACCATAACAATGCAAAATCTGCCATGCGCAAACTGCATGGACTATAACACTTATATAATATGTATGTTACAGTAAGTTTACTTTTCGATAGTTGCCATTTGAATGCAACTTGAAGTAGTTTTTGTTGATTCTAGGTTGTGAGAGATTTCGATGTGGCCCTTGATTGTACTACACAGGAAAGCTGTAGAATGTAGTGGTTCATCTGCTTTCCTTCATCACGTGGCATCGCCAGACCCCCATTATGAGAAACTCGTGTTTTAAATCGTGACGTTAAACCTTGTGCACGACGATTCATCTTTAAAAAAAAATGTAAGTGTGATCATGGAAAAATCTGAACAAGGTAAAGAGAAAAATAAAAGGTAAAATGTGGGAAATTATGTCATCCCTACTGCACGGGAAACAAGATCTGTTTTTTTTTGTTGTTCTTTTGGGGGCGTGGAGGGCGGGGGGGTTGATTTCATTTCAATATTCGATCAATCTCCAGCCGAGGGTGAAACTTTAGCAGCCGCGTTCAGAAAAGATGTCACATTGCCGAACACACTTTACACTCTGGAGGAGGCACTGGAGCGAGTGCAGGCATTTCCAGATAGGTTTAGTTTGTCAAGTCGTAAACTTTCACTGTGAAGGATGGAGCATTTAGGGCTCGCACAAGCAGACCTTAAGCCTGTAACGTCCGCGTTCTAAGACTACAGACTGGTTACCAGAATTCACCTACCTAGATCTTATTCATGATCCTGCGTTACTGCATGTTTGGGAGGTTTTTACTGCTTCAAAAACTCTACGTAAATCTGTTCTCTGAAGCAAATAATACGCTTTTTTCCCCTGTTTTTTTAGTTTCTTCTCTCCAGTACGTGGATGTTGGACGTCGCTAACATGCGTCTTGTCCCAGTTATTGCGATAAAGCCGGATTAGATGCACAAATGTGGTTAAATTTTAACGAGGCTACCACCATCCATGCGTTTCAGATAGTTGTGTTGTCTCATGTGGCTTGTGATACCTTTAAAGTTGCAGCACCTTAAGTTTTAGTTTTAGTGGCCAGTGTCTTGCCGGACAAATCATTTTAAATGTCAACTCTTTACAAAAAAAATTAAAAAATTGCCAGATAGGTTAATCTGTTACCCTTTTCATTGCAACGTTTAGGTTTTTAGTTTTGTAATATCGGTGTAATTAATTAAGAACAAAAAAAGCAATGCACAGTTTTTGACTTGAGGACTTTTGGACTGGACAGACTGAAGGGTTTTTAGTTTTGTGGGGGCGGATAACACATTTCTCGCTGTGCATAACGACTGAATGTTTACTAAGTTATTGTTTCCCATTTGTCAGTTGTGGGTGAAATGTTTAATCAAAGTCTTAACCTTGGATTGATTTTTAGTTATTATTGTTTTGTCATGGAACGTCTTCCTAACTGTTGTCAAAGTAAACTGATTTAGCGTTGTTTTTCCCCCTGGCATGTATTCTTTGCGATGTATGTGTAGGAGCCGTTCCGATGCTGTTAAATTTGCACAAAACTTGTGCCTGTCATTGCTCTCAACTGTAACTGGCTTGAGTACAATTGCACTTCATTAGATTTATCCAGTGGGTTGCTACAGAACCAAAACTGTATAAACCGGATAAAATAAAATAAAAAATCATTGTTGACTTTTAGTTTATCATTGCCTTTCTTTGTGCTAAAGCTAATTACCATGGTGAATAACGTAAAAACAACAAAAAAAAACTTTTTAGAAGATAACTCTTCTATTGTTACATTTGTAAACTGGCAAATTAGATAAGTGTTTCAGAAAGTCCAACTTTTTCATTTCCCGGTGGTGCCAGATATACCAAATAGTTACTGCTTCTTAGTAAAAGCAAGATAATATGTTTGTGTCAATGTAATATTTGTGAAAAAAAAAATATTTTGAAGGAGGAATTTATCTGAAGGTTATCTGCACTAACCTGGGAGAAAGACATAGCTAAAATGCTTATTTTATTTAATAAAATAAGCAATTTTTATTGCTTCTTTTCCATATTTTATGAAGTAGGAATATTGAGGCTTTTATTTTGAAATTTTCAGTAAGCTTCATTTTAAAGGGCCACACTAATCCCATGTGTAATAGTGGTTGGGTGTAACCAGCTATATAATACTTAAAACAGCAGTTACCTGCTGTGAAAAATGTGAAGGATTTTATTTTGTAGGGTATGTGTTGCTCTTATTTTGACAGTCCAAAGTGATTGTCAGTTTAGGACCGCCAATTTTTTTTTATTTTATTTTTTTATCTTTATTGAGAAACAGATTACATAACAGTACAAACACAGTGTGGTATAATGTCCACCAGGGGGTTACAAACATTGAGACAATACATCACCATAACATTACATAAATACATTAAAGAGAGAACATACAGAGCAAGTTTTAATAGCTTTGGTATTGGTGCAATTTACAATAGTTTTGATATAGCCTATTGTTTGACCTCATTTTCAAAAATGGAAAGAAGTGCTTTTTGATTAGTGTAACGGCATTTATGAATGTGCCACTTGGCTAAGAATAAAATAAGATTTATAACATAAAAATGTTGGGTTGTTTTAGATTTTGGGTAGTCATGAAGCCAAACAATAAATGTTCAAAACAAAGGGAGACATCCGGTTCAATTCGGTGCATTTTGTGTCTCACAGGTTTATCTCAAATATTTTCATAAAATGCAAACCACTTTTTTTTTTTCTTTTAGAAAATCAAGAAGTGGAAATATCCATGTGTCTTGGTAATATAACATGCAAATATATTTTAAAAATTATGTTTTTAAAAATTTTATGGGTTGTTGAAGCGTAGAGGTCAGCCAAATGACCAATGTTAATTTTTCACTGAATATAAAACAAATAAAAATAGCCAGTAACTGCAAGTTATTTGTACCATTATAAACATTTTTTTGGTAGACTTTAAATAAAAGAAATATGAGAAAAACATGACTTATTTATAAAATAGCACTTTTTAATCATGTCCCTCTAGTTTTGTTCAACCCCGTAACAACAAACCAATCCCTCCTTTTTATAAATAATGGTTCAGTCCAATTTTCTTCAGCACCCTGGAAGTGACATCACTGAAGTCTTTTCTCGCTCACACTGTAAAGAGATTTAAGTGTTAGGAAAGTTTCTTACCTATATTTGATTATTTTTATCCATAGATCGTCAAGCTCAACCTTTCAACACTGTTACGCAAGTAAATGATATTCATTGTTGTTTGGGAGAAAGCAAAGAATGGTCTTAGGGTTTCTTGTTTTCATCATAACCTATGTTGCTCTATCCGAAAAACATAAAAGTATGTTTTTCAAAATATAATTTTAAAAATATATTTGCATGTTATATTACCAAACACATGGATATTTCCATTTCTTGTTACAAAAACAGTGGTTTTGTTACGGGGCTGAACATCGTTAAGCACTTTGGGAACTACTGTGTTACGGGGTTGAATTTAAAGCAACGTAAGTAACGATGAAATTCATAATACTGTTTGGGATTTCATGCATAAAGTGGGGAGACATATTTTCTTGGAGGTTCAAAGAGTCCTTCAATAGATGCAGTGTTCAAAAACACATTTTTTTGTGGTATATTTTTAAGTAACCTGAGGCCCCAAAATGTACCGAATTCAGAGAATCACCGAGATAGGAAGGTGAGTTTTACTTTCTTTAAACTTTGTGGCTAACATTAACTTTAGTTTATGCTAGTAGGCAATATTCTCTGACATTTTTCTTGTAAAATGTCCTATTTAAGTATTTGTTATTTAATTATTCAAATTGTTTGAATAATTGATGCAGCAATGTCATTGTTGTGTTTCATGCTTATCCCGGGGTATGCAAGTCATCCAATAAGATCAAACTAACAGCAATTTAAGGGCAGTTTCTGGAATTAGGAATATTCAAACACGCTTTTGTTGAACGTTGCTGTTTAAGCTGCAAGAAAATTCAGAAAGCCAAGAGACAGCAAGCAAAACAATAAAAGCAGCAGAATGAAACAACAGGGCACATCATGCAGTGTTAGCTAACTGGATCACAAAACAACACTCTATTTAAGGCTTTAGCATTCATCTGTGAAAGCTGCAGGGCTCAAGAGCGTGTCTGTAGCAACTGATTATTGTGTTTACTGTGAATAAATGGGAAAAGCTCCATAGCTTGTCGCTATGGACCTCTGTGTCAGATGTCCACTCTGAGATGAGGAGCATAAGCCATGTAACTGTGACACCGGGGGCTGTAGAGTTGTACTGTTAACCCGTACGGCCGACAAAATGTGAACATTTAGATGATTTTTCACTCGCTTTTGTGAAGAGCTGCTGCTTGAGGCATGACTCAAAGTCAAAGCTGCAGTATTTAACCTCTATAAAATTATTTTCCCCCCTTATTTGTTGAAACTGTCACTATGTCGTATGGCATGGGACAGATAATCTGTGAAAAAAATCACAGTGCTACAAGTGCCAACTTGAAAAAAAAAAAATCAGCTAGGAGGCGGGTCTTAGCGCTGTCAATCACAATCTCGTGTGGCGCTGCAGCTAGCATAGCCTGTTATGAATGCTCAGTCTAGTTAGCATGGCCAGATAAACATTTTTTCCTGTAAAGGTAAGTTGTTTCGTTTAGCAGCGAGTTCATGAGGACTACTGACAGCGCTAAGACCCTCCTCCGGACTCTGATTGGTTGTTTTTGATTGGGAGTGGCGCATTTCTTCAGACATCAGCAGCAGAACAGGGAGGAGGTGGAGGAGATTGAACTTTTCACAGATTATCAGTCTCATATTTTACTATCACAACAAACTGACAGTTTTACCAAAAATGTAACAAACATATTTATCATAAAAGCTACATACTGCAGGTTTAATTCAACTGCCAAACACATTTAAAATCAATATAAAGTATTTATAAGAATCTCTGGTTTAATGGAGGTTGCAGTATTGATAATAGATGATTTACTTCTGCAAAATCTGTAAAACCATATATTTTTCTAAACTAATCCTGAGTTTATTTAAAGAATTACATAATCTACCAGTCAGCAGAGATTATATGCCGAGATGTCTTACTGAATCATTTCTTTTGTCATATAATTGTTTTGCTCCTAAACTAATGCGGCACAAATTTCATCTGTTTATGTTTACTTCACTACACCGGCTAATTACGCTGATATGCAACCTACTCCGGTTGGCGTGGAAACGTGTGTACGCATGATTCATGTTTGCACACAAACCGTGTCGGAGGTCAGACGATGAAACTAAGCCCTTTAGCGGTCAGGTCATGTGTCGGTGTCAAGGCGTACAGGACGGCATGAGTAAACTACATGCATAGAAAAATAATGAAATGGAAAGCGTCATGTTCAGTTATTGAGCATAGCTCAACCTACCACAACACACACAGGAGAAAAAAAAAAGACATTTTATTTGCGCTCTGAATAAAATGCTGGTACTTTTCTATTCGTTTCGATACATTTACTTGCTGCCCAGCTGGGAATCTGTGGAAACAACAGTTCACAGAGTCAACAGAGCTGAGAAAGCAGATAAATTAAAGGGGATTAATGAATAATTTCTAGACACAGACTGAGGTCAAAGTGGATGAAATGAGATACTCTGGGGGTTAACTGAAGTACTTAGCCTCTTGCACTGCCATGATTTTCTCCTGTTACAAAGTTTGAAACCAGAGACGTTGGCAGACATGAAGCCACACTGGGGAACACGATCTTAATACAAAGTCCTGACTGAAATCCCTATTTTTATACACACACACACACACACACACACACACAGAGCCGGTTGTATTTTTTCTGTTTCCTCACACATTTCTTACAGTGAGCACAAGACTAGATACTATCAATCAATAATGATTTTATTGATTGATATAAAAAAAGAAAAGAAAATCATTGTGGCCTTCTGTAAATCCATTATTGCCCTCCAAGCCTGAGAGCTAGTAGTGCAGCAGCGACGACTGTCGCCAAGCATTTATGATAACTGGTAATGACGTTTTTATAATGCCATGGGATATTTTTAAACAGAAAATTGGTTTAATTCATCCACACTGAACGGTTTTCCATCATGAACTTCCTGTTTATGCAGCCACTCCATCAGATTTAAAGGGGCGGTGTCATGTGTTTTCCAGGCACTTAGTGCCATTTTATAGCACAATAAAATAAGTATGTTACCTTCAGTGGCTGTATGGATCAAACATGACTTAAAAGAAGTTTGACTTTGGAATTTGTCACCTTAAAATTAGGCCTCTGTCTCTTTAAGAAGCACCTACTCCAGTGCTCCTCATTATGCCGTTCACAACCTTTCTGAGGAGCGTCGGACTGAGGAGTAGTTCGTATGAATAGCTTAGCACACGCAAAGTTCCACCCGGTGCTAATTGCTGCTGCCGCTACTCTAGAGGAGCTCAACGGGAAAGGTCAGTGCAAAACAGCTGCGGGGTTTTCTTTTCACATTCAGAGGTAAACTGTGCTGTTGTGCTTTAGATCCAATTACAGATCACAGTTGTGTTTGAGCTTCACATCACAAACAGACTGACTTTAGGATTTACAACTTGAGACCAGAATTCATGGCTACAGCAAGTCGGCAGCAAACATCTACGCTACACCGACAAGTTGCATGTTTGACTTAATAAAACATGCAACTTTTATTAAGATGTAAAAATATACAAATTTCTGTAAAAAATGAATAATCCCTCTTCGCATTGCTTTGCTATATTTTTTGAGAGATTCTACACAGATGCTCCAAATAGAAACGAGAACACCAGTTTGTGTTTCTCCCAAGTGCTCATGATATTTTCCCATTTAGAATTGTACCTCTAATTGTCTGTTCAAACTTCTCATTTGCAAAAACTTTAGGCCACTGTGCATAAGTCTTTAGTCTTTCTTATGTATTTTCCTCTGATCAGACTCTGATCATCTTTTAAAATGGACACTTAGACACTTTGGTGTTTCACACTCAGAATAAAAAAAAAATCAAAAATCAAAAATGCAATCAGGACTGAATCATGAATCAAAGCCTCACAGACAAGTCGCATCCTGCTGGCCTCACGTTAACTCAGACTTGAATGCGTCAGAAGCCCGTCTGCTTCTCTGCCAAACTCGCAGCGCTGCATTGTGCTCTTCAGTTTTATTTTATTTTTATTTTTTCTTCTTTTTTTCCCATTAGCACCTCCGTCCCCCACATACCTGCCTGCGTTCTCTTTCATAGCCTCTAGCCGCCTTCGCCCATCTTCCCACACATCGCTGTAATTTATGGCCAGAACACATTCACATGTAGACCACACAGATAATTGACTGGGAGGCGACGACCAACCCGGCCTGCTGTCAAATTGAAGACACATTCGTGCAAAAAAAACAAAAAAAAAACACCTCCTGAGGTAGGTTTAAAAAAAATAATCATTTGATTGACAAAAAACAACAATTGTTTAACTTGTTACATCTGAGGAAATAATAACTCTAAATGCCACATAGAGATTCTGTTTTTGTGACTAATCTATTCATGAATCGCTCCATGTTGAGCTTCTCTCTTGCTTGATTTACAAAACATTTAACAGTTCAAAGCCTTAAATCCCATCCTCCTTTGGTTCAGCATGAAGCTCCCATTGATGCAGCGGATGCTTGCGCTCTACAGATGCCTCATAGACTGCGAGATGACCAGTGGGTGGACTGAACACCGACATAACAAGCAGGCACATGACTCAGGCTCAAACATGAGGGATGTTGGGAAAAAAAATAAAAGAAGTGCAGTTCTCGTGTAGTGATTGCACCAACTGGGCGCATTCGGCCGTGATTTTGTGTGTAGGTTGAAGTGTGTATGTGATTTTTGTTTTTGTTTTTGTACCGTTTGTGATAATTCATTGTACAAAAATGTTTGGAAACAGAAATATGACCCTGTAGGGTTGCAAAATCTACCTTTGAATTGTTAATTTTCACAAGATTTATTCTGTTTTTAAAGCAGGTTAAACAAACAAAAAAAACCGTTAGCGTTTCAATACAAAAATGTTGCTTGGATGAGGTGGGTTTTATCACCATGTCAAAACTGGTTTATTTTGTAAAACTGCAACAGAAACACTTTATTTCACATCACCTGAATCACACGATCCACAACCGGATGTTGCCACTGGGGCAAACCACGAAGAAGAATAAGAATAAGAATAAGAATAAGAATAAGAATAAGAATAAGAATAAGAAGAAGAAGAAGAAGAAGAAGAAGAAGAAGAAGAAGAAGAAAGATGGTGGCACAGCATGTTTTTAATGACATATCATGTGAACAAACATATTCACATTTGATTTTATTGCGTATCTAATTTAGTGTAAACACCCTAATTGCAAAATTATGTTTTGTCGAAGTTTTGCGCACATTTCTAATGGGAACGCAGCTACTGACAACGTTCATGAGGAAGGAAAGCCACAAAACTCATTGCTGGAGAAGCTGGTTGCTTCTGAATCTAGTCAACTGAGTGTAAAGAAGAAGGAACAGGGAAAACCGCAGTCTTGAGAGGATTGTCAAGTGAAATCCATCCACACAGAGGAACAATAGACATTGGCTACAAATATTGGATTCCCGGTCTGTTTTTGATTGGACTTATGTAATATGCTAATCTTCTGAGGCACTGGATGTTTTTGGTTTTCTTTACCTATAAGCCATAATCATTCAAACTAAAATGTAACATTTTAAGAAATGTTAAAGTTTTTTTAGATGGTACTAGTTCAGAATTAAAATGGCTGAAGGTCATACAAGAGCACATTAAATCCTGTCTGTAGAGTAAAACTGCGTTGACGCAACCAGCTTCTCCTCGTATTGTTCTTGAGCTGCTGACACATTAAAAGAAAAGATAGAAATGCTGGAAGCTGCGCAGACTTTCCTCACAGCGGATGATTTGTATCCTCACAGCAGGAGATTCCTGCTGGAAACCGATGACGGCTCAGATGTGCGATGCGTCTCGCTGTGCACCTGCATGCATGAAACGCGGCCCATCTAGTAGAATAAAACCGCTTTCCCTAAATATCGTGAGGAATCCCTCTGCAGGAAGCCGCACCATGAAAGCACGTTGCAGAAATGTTGCACAGCTGTTACTCACACAGATTCACATAAATCTAAATGTGATTACATATCCACTGGGCTGAAAATGCCTTTGTTTATGCCTCCAGTTGTTATTGTTCTGGAGACTGTACAGTTGAATGTGAACGGCAGTTTTATTTGCAGCCATAAGGAGAAACTTGGCCTAAAACAGGACACAGGAGATAACGCCCTGGGCATTTGCCCACATCATTCATGTCAGAAATCACCACTGTCTGCACCATTAAACTTAACAATTGAGGCAATGCCCTGATGGTAAACAACGCTCAACTATGAACACTGACCGAAGAGCAACAAGCAAGAAGTAACCAAGCACAAGGCGTCACCATGACTGTTCTCACCTTCCCTCCCACTGCATGAAGCCACGCAGCACAATGCAGTTATGTCTGCCATGATGGCAATCGACGTCATAAAGGATGTTTCCTATCTTGCTAAGATGTTAGCATTAGTGGCAGTATTGACTTTGAACAGTACAGAACTACATGCAGAGGAACAGGTCCACTGAAAATATAAAGAATTCTCACTTATTTTATGGGTTAAATGTTCTTGTCAAACTCTTTTATTCATGAAAAATTGAAGCATCAACAATACAATTTTGTCCCCTTTTTCTACTTTGACCACAAAGAATGACGAAGACATTACAGAAACAAAACAAAGTGACATAAATGAACAAGAACATTCCCGTGGCTCACCCCTTGAATTTTAACTTTAATCTCAGAATTCTGACATTAATCTTCTGAGATCAAAAGTCTGAATTCTTCTTTTTTTTTCCCTCCCAGTGGCTCTAATCCTAATCTTCTTCCATAATATGCAGCTGTACAGAACACAGCTGCAGAGATGATAGATAAACAAAACATAGATATACTAACAACAACATGGTGACACAGCAAAAGCTAGAAAAATGGGTTTAGTCATAGAGTATTTCTGTGTTCAAAAGGCTGAATGAAGAAAAGCTGCTCCACAATGAAATATGAAAACGCTCAAATACTTCAAAGTTCCTCAGGTTGTTTTCAGCTCTGCTATTCCACATGTGGACCACGAGAGGGAGACCACACTCCTTATATGTTTTACCTTTCATGCCACTGACAGTAATCCATTCCAACAAGGAACTTCAATCCAAGATCCACAAGATTTCAGATTATTGGGGGGAAAAAAAGTGGTATTAAGTGAACTGAATGTCAAAAGAATGGATATTTTATTTATAGTTCACTTCCTTGTAAATTAAAAAGAACAAAAAGAGAGATTTCTCTTTCTATTTGGAAATGTCCCATGTGGATGAAGAAGGTGCGTCCACTCTCCATTTTGTCCTTGCGCTGCAGGACACCTAGAGGTGATGTGGGTCATAAACGCCCACGGCCCCCCGGGTCTGCTTTGCTGCACCCGAGAGCAGTTTGTTCTAATGGCTTCCTCCACATAGACGGTGGCCGTTGAAAGTTTGCTTTGCGTTACGGGAAGTTGCCGAAGCGGTCACCCTCTCCATCCCCCCCCAACACACACAGACGGTTTCACTCAAGTGTGGTATCACTCATATGCCATTAGGCTCATTAACAGGGTCATTCTGAAGATTAAGAAGGTGGAGGAATTTCAGCATGGCTGCAGGCGTCGAGTCAAGAGCTTAAAACGGGAACCGTCGCTTGTTTTTTTATTTTCCGGAACGTCATGATTTTAATGTTTTCATTTACAAAGCAGATATCAAACATACTTTTTCAAATGGATACATAACGCGTAGGTTGGAAGGGATTTGGCGGTCATCCCCGCGTGACTAAGGAGCAAGGTCAAAGGTCGGAAAGGGTTGCCTTTCATGGGCCGCAACACTTTTATGACCTTGTCTGCTCGGACACAGCAGTGAGCCGAAAAGGAAGTTTGCTTCTGATTAAATCCTACTTTGTAACATGAAAAATAAAAAATAAAACGTCAATATGAACTCAGAGGTTCATAACTAAACGTGTGGAGCTTCAGGAGCAAAGAAAAAAAAAAGAACAGATTTCCACTATTCCTCACACAGAGCGTCTTATCTGAGCCAAACCCTTTATGGACCATCACCTCGTAATCCGCTCCTTTACTGCCTTCGCTTCGCGCTGCTGTCAAGGGTAAGGTAATCAGCTTATCGTGAAAATATGATTTATAAAAGCTGCGTATTGAGGGCCCTCTTGATGATTCAGAGTGACTTTGATATCTTCCAAGGAAAAAAAAAAAAAGGAATCGCACGTCGTCTCCAAATATGCAGAGAAAGTAACGACAGACTCGTCCGTGATAATCCCCAGTAGATTAGGGTTATTTTTGTCCACAACTCAGGGAGTTTTCAACACATTCTGACTGTTTTAGTTGGACAGGCAGCAGAGGGAGCGAGCTTTGTTTCAGTACGTTGTTGCCTTATCTCGGATCATATCCCACTACTGAAGGCATGTGACATTGGGCAACGGGGCAACGGGGCAATAAAGCAAAGCAGCTCTTTATGAGACCGACTGTGAAACTGCAGAGGCATCCTGCTCTCCAAAATGAAACCTTAGCTTCAAACCAACAACAAGGGGCGCTTATCAATATTAAAATAAAATATACACATGTAAGGTTTAACAACTAGTGTGCAATCTATCTATCTATCTATCTATCTATCTATCTATCTATCTATCTATCTATCTATCTATCTATCTATCTATCTATC